>PVHP010003759.1:0-76049 GCA_004024765.1 Zapus hudsonius
CTTTAGATATTTTTTCTCTTCACAATTCAATTTTTATAGATCTTCTGCTCCAGGGATTAGTTCATTTCACATAAGTTATCCAAATTGCTAACATATAATTATTCATAGTGCTCCCTCATAACTCTATTTCTGTAAATTGGTAGTAAGAGCTCTGTTGTAGTTAGCTTTGCATTGTTGCACAAAGAACCCACCCCCACCAGCACACCTCCAACAAAGTTCCAATAACCAAACTGCCATCAGCTGGGAATAAAGCATTTAGAATACTTTAACTTTATGGCGGAACACACGAATCAAATCATTACAAACACCACTTTTATTAATTTAAAAATTTGAGATGTCTATTTTCTTAATGTAGCCACAAGAAATTATTAATATTGTATATACATTTGGTCATTATTTAAATTTTCTTGATTTTCTCTGTTTTTATTCTTTACTTCATTTATTTTTTCTGCTGTAACATTTATTTTTTTCTTTTTGTGCTACTTCTGGAAATAGTTAATTCATCTTTTTCTAATTCTTTAACTTGAAATACTAGTGATTTGAGATCTTTTCTAACGTGAGCCTTTGTAGGTTAATTTTCCTTCTTAGCTCTACTTTTATGGTATCACATAGTTTTTGGTGTGATGCATTCTTATTTTCATTTAGCTCTAAGAACTTTCTCTTTTTTCTGCCTTTAAGTATTTTCTAATTTCCCTTATGAATTCACCATTGATTCACTGGAGGTTGAAGAATGTCTTTTTTAATGACATAAATTTCTGGTGAATTTTCTGGTTTTCAATTTTTAATTTGACTCTTAATTTCATTCCCACTTTGGTTAGGGAAAATATTTTGTACAATATTAATATTTTTAAATCAATTTTAGACTGAATTTGTGGCTTCTGATGTGGTTTATGTCAGAGAGTATTCCATACACACTTGTGGACAATGCTTGTTCTAGTGAGAGAGGAAATTTTTCTTGCCCACATCTGTTTATTAGGATGGTAAGTAAGTATTCTGTATCTTTCTTCTGACTGGCTTTCCTAGTCATTACAAAGAGTAGGGTAGTAAAGTATTTAGTTATTAGTGTGGAACTTCAATTCTACCATGTTTTGCCTATATAATTTGATATTCTGTTATTAGGTATATGGTTATTCTTTTCACTATAGATATTTCTCATTTAAAGTAATTTTTTCATTTGCCAAGGTATATGTTTTGATTTAGTCTATTTACATTTATGGTTATCACTGAAAAAAGGAGATATGTCATTTTGCTACTTGCATTCTACAAGTATTTTAGCATCTTATTGTCACTCAAATCCTGCATTATTATCTTCTTTTGTGTTTAGCTTATTTCCTCATAGTATTTTAATTTCTGCTTCCATCTATACATGCTTTATGACTATCTTTCTTGTGGTTACTATGGGAATTGCATTCAATATCCTTAACACATAATCCTGGTATTAAAATTCATACCAGCATAACCTCAATAACACAAAATTCTCCTCTACTCACTAGTATCCCACTTGAAGCCTACTGAACTTTTAGGATGTTTTTAATCATGTCTTTCATAAGTGTTGGAAAGGCTTTGCTCCACTATTTCTTCAAACAATTCTTTTCCTCCTTCTTGCCAGTCTGTTCTACCTCTATGCAGGCACACCTTGTTTGCTGAGGTTTCATAGGACCCTCAGGTTGTGCTCACTTTTCTTCAGACCTGATAATTCCCTGCAGAGTTGGTAATTCCCATTGTTTTACTTTGCTCAAATTTGCCTTTGAGTCCTCTAGTAAGTTTTGATTTGAAACTATAACTTTAAGTTTTTTTTTCAGTTTTTCTGAATCTTTGTTGATACATCAAATAGAAACATATATTCTCAACACTGTTCAGGTCTGTTTTCAGTCCTTTGGGCATCTTTAAGAACGATTTTAATTGTTTTTGCTGAGGAGTGAAGCAGGGTTTTCGATTTATGAATCCCAATTATGAATCCCTGTACTATTTTATCTAGGGAGGAATTACAAATTGTGTGATTCATTGAAGGGAAATTGTGATCTAGGAAGAAGGCTAGAGCAGAGTAATAAGCACAAGGAAAGTAGGAAACAGACATTCATGTAGAAAACAGTATAATCTGTGAGATTCATTTAAGAGAAATGGCTGCAGAAGAGTAATAAACACATGGTAGATAAAATGTTGGAACTTGTGAAGGGAGATTAAGAAGTACACATTTCATTTTCCGTGAGCTTCCCCATGGAAGAAAGTTAAGAAGGCAAATCAAGGTGACTTAAAGAAGAATAAATAACAAAGGGAAAATATCATAGAAGAGACAAAGAAATTTAGAAGAAACAGCTGCTTTCAAACAAACTGGTCATAAATCTCTGTCCCCATAAAGAAGGAAGAGAAAAATGAAAAAGCATGGTAAAATCCTATAGATTCTTGAAAGTTACTTAATCAAGAGGAGAAAGCTTTAGCAATGGCTATGTGAAACAATATCTTCCTCTGTGCCTATACCACTGTGTCACAATCATCCACACTCTGCTGGGATGAACCTTCAAACCAGGCACAGTTATGGGAGGAAGGGATCTATTGAGGTTACAGATCCAGGGAAAGTTTCTTAATGGTGAAATTGGTTGGCCCCCTTTCACATGTCTGAGAAGAGAGAGAGAAGCCATCTCTAGCACCACACACACACACACACACACACACACACACACACACACACACACACACACACACACACACCAGCAAAGAGGTAGAAGGAAGGAAGAGAAGAAATTTCCTTCCTGGAATTTCCTTACTTCCTGCTCCCTACAGAGAGAGTACCCCTCTGGATGAAAGACTCACTCTGCAGCAAAGACCACCTCATTTAGTTTATCCTTCCTGTAAGCATCTGCAGAAACCCACCCAAGATTACTGTATATTACTAAACAGTTGACAACTGTCATAGTCAGCCCCCCCACCCCCATAGGATGAATCTCCAAACCAGGCACAATTTTGGGGAGGAAGGTATTTATTGAAGTAACAGACCCAGGGGAAGTTAAGGAAAAAGGCTGGCTCCCTTTCACAGAAGCAAGCAGAGAGAGACAGCACCTCCAGAAGCAAGCAAGCAAGCATACTGTAACTCACAAAAATGGCAGGACTGCCAGACTTGGATTCTGGATGCTGTTTTGCATATGTATCCCTAAATTTTGCATCCAAATTGAAAGACCTCAGGGGAGCAGGGCATGGTGAAATACCTCAGGGCTAGGCCCTCGGAGGCAAGGCCAAAGTGACACCTCTTCCAGCCAAAGAGCTGGAGACAGTTCACAATTATAATAAACACAATTATAATAAATTCTATTGGAGGACATCTACAACTACAACAAAATTTAAAAATTTAAACCATGATAAATCCACCCCCTGTCAACTTGACATCACAACATATCTTCTTATATCATACTTAATTTCCAAATGAAGACAGCAACAAGATCATAATTCTACTTAACATGATACAATGTACAATCTGAAATGCATTATCTCCACCCCAACACAAGACAAGGTGCCTGTCATGGTTTGATCCAGGTGTTCCCCACAAACAAATGAATGTGTTCTGCCTATCGATCCTCAGCTGATGGCAGTTTGGATTTTACAACCTCATTGGAGCTGTGGTTTTGGGGGTGGGCTTATGGGGGTTATAAGCCAGCTTCCCCTTGCCAGTATTTGGCACACCTTCCTACCGCTATTTCCAGTGCTGTGGCAGAGTTTATGTCCACCCCTCTGCTCATGCCATCATTTTCCCTGCCAGGATGAAGTCTCCCCTCGAGTTCATAAGCCAAATAAACACATTCCTCCACAAGCCACTTTTGTTTGGGTTCTTTCTGTGCAGCAATTAGAAAGCTGACCGCAACAGTTTGGTACCAGAAGTGGGGTCATCTGTTGCTGCTAGAACCCTGATTCTGTGGCTTTGGACCTTTTGGAAGTGATCTGCAGGAGGAATGTGGAAGGATTTGAAACCTTGTCCTAAGAGACACCTTGCAGTGCTGTGACTATGGACTGTGAGGTTTGGCTTACAAGGGTGAGAAAGAACTTTGCCAGGACTGTGCCAGAAGCAGTTTCTGTGAGAGGCTTGCTGCATTCTGCCTGCCTGTGTCCTGGGAACCTGTGCAGGTTTTTTTTTTTTATGTAAAGATGGACTGGTATGAGCAGATGGAGATGCCACAGAAAGAAAGATCTTTGGCTCAAAACTGCTGCCCGTTCACCTGCAATCATTTGAGAGATGACAACCATTGAGATTGGGCCAGCTGGTCTGCATTGGAACAACAGGAAGAATGCAAATCCTTTTAAGTAAGGGGCCTGCATGCTTTGTTCCCCCTGGATTAACAAGTTGGTAGCCCACCTGGTTTTGTGGAGTAGAACAAATGCAAGAAGAGAGGGTCCTTGGATTGGCAACACAGTTTTGTTTTTGAAAAATGGCCATCGGCATGTGAAGCAGGTATGCTAGGTTGCCTGCCTGGAGCCCGATGGAGCCATTAGGATTAATTGTGGGTTGCAATGGAGACCCAAAGAATTCCAGGACTATGGATGGGTGCCAAGGCGAGCTGCCAGCACTGGATGAAGTTTTCCCAGACTGTGAGTAAACGTGCTGGAGGGGTGGAATTGAATCTCCAAGAGACTTGTTATTGATTAGAAAAATTGAACTTGGAGTTAGAGATTGATGGTGCCTTGCTTGTTTTAAACCTTGTATTGGTTCAATCTGTTTTTGCTATGCCTCATGTTTTGCAGTGTGAATGTTCTGTGCCATTACAAGTTTATTTTTGGTATTATGGCTCAGTTGAAAGCTTTGGGGACTTAAGAGTTGAGTTGAACACATTATATTTACATCATGTATAATTATTAGTTTGTGGGGGCCAGGGGCGGACTGTCATGGTTTGATCCACGTGTCCTCCACAAATAAATGAATGTGTTCTGGGAAATCGATCCTCACCTGATGGCAGTTTGGATTTTACAACCTCGATGGAGCTGTGTTGTTGGGGGTGGGCTTATGGAGGTTATAAAACAGCTTCCCCTTGCCAGTATTTGGCACACCTTCCTGCCACTGTTTCCAGTGCTGTGGCAGAGGTGCACTCCACCCCTCTGCTCATGCCATCATTTTCCCTGCCAGGATGGAGTCTCCCTAGAATTCATAAGCCAAAAAAAACCCATTCCTCTACAAGGCGCTTTTGTTTGGGTTCTTTCTGTGCAGCAACTAGAAAGCTGACTGCAACAGTGCCTTAAGATGAATTTTGTAAAATCAAAACAAGTTATATGCTTTTACCATATGATAGCACAGAGTAAACATTTCCAACTTCTATGATGCATACAAGGAGAGACTGAACCAATGCAAACTCAACAACTATTAAGCAAACTTAAAACATCAGCAGTTTAACTCCAATATCAATAATCCAGAGACATTTTCTAGATTTTACAATTCTGCCCCTCCAGCTTGCCTGAGTAACTGGGGAAAACTTCCATTCCTAGTCAACAACACTCCATTGCACAGTTGTGATGGTTAAGTTTTGTTGTCAACTTGACCTTTCAAGTAATCTTGGGTGGGTCTCTGAGGATGTTTACAGGTAGGCAGCCTCTCAGCAAGGCGCAAGATGTAAAGAAGCTCAAAGGAACTAGAAATAAATGACCTTTACTGTGTGGGCCATGCAGGAAGGAAATTCCAGAGACTCAGAAAGCCATTAAGTCTGGGATAGGGTTGCAAGACCCCACCCTAAGCCTATATAAAGAGGAAGAAATTCTCTCCTTGGTGCACTCCCCGCTTCTCCTGCCTGTTCCCTGTTTTGTGTGTATGTTGTTGGTGATGGTTTTTTCTCTCTGTTTGGACATGTGAAAGAGAGCCAGCCTCTTTCACTGTTACAGGACTTCTCCTCAATCTGTAGTTTCAATAAATCCTTTCTTCTCCCAGAGTGTGCCTGGTTTGAAGATTCATCCCAGCTGCGTGTGGCTGACTACAACAACAGTCCTGGTATAATCAAAGAATCTTCAGGTTTCCATTGCAAATGACAGACCATCTTCCAATGGCTTCACTGGCATATCAGGGACTTCATGTCTAGTTCCATATACTGCATTTCAGCAGCAGCTCCTGGAACCATGTGAATTTCATGACCCACTCACAGAGGCATTTTTTTATGCTTCCATAAGTAAAACCAAGTATGCAGGACACAGCCATGTTGTTAGTTCAGAGATGAAATAAACCTTAAAGAGCAGGTTCCTTCCTTTCAGCTATCTCCTTTCAAAAGAGTTTACACAGTATATCATTAAGTCCTTCCTGAGTGGAAACACATCAGACATCTCTCCATTGATTCAATGTAAAGTAGTTGAGCCACCTTCAATCATGGTAATATCACTTTAAGAATAGTACCTTTACCAATCAGTCTCAGTGCCAGTAAGTTTTAAACTTATTTTGAGTTTTCCAATATTAAATCTAAAAATTCTCAGTTCTAGTTAGTCAAGCACATCAGTCCAATATTTAAATTCAACTTTGATCAAACTCTCTGGGCATGTGTAGTAGAACACATCCAGCCCTTATTCCAGTAATGTAGTTCCAATAAAGTTCTCTATAGTGTCTCCTTCCCCTTAGGAATTTAAAGAAAACACGCCTTCAAATGCCATTCACTCTGCACTTAGAATTTTCAAATTCTCACCAGAATAGTCCATAAAACTTAGCTTACCATTCTGGAAGGTATCTTCAGTTGCAAGTGCCAAATATAAGTCCATTCCTCTAGCACACAAGTTCCAAATACCATAATCCACTTGGTCAGATTCATCTCCACAAAATCACCTACATTCAATAGTACCAACACTATACTAGTCTGCCACATGCCACTGTGATAACCTGAAAACCAGGCACAGTCTTGGGGGACAGGATTTATTGAAGTTACTGATGATCCTGTGGAAGTTCCATTACAGTGAAAGAGGTTGACCCCTTTTCACAGGTCCAAGCAGAGAGAGAGAGAGAGGGAGAGAGAGAGAGAGAGAGAGAGAGATAGAGAACGTCATCACCACCCCCCCCACATGCACACACCAGCAAAGAGGTGGAGGAAGGAAAAGAAGAGATATCCTTCCTTTCAAGCTTCTTTACATCCTGCCCCCTACTAAGAGGACTTCCCCACTCTGGAGGAATGACTCACTCTGGAGGAGTGACCTCCTCTTTTAGTTAATTCTTCTGGTAAGCAACCTCATAGACAGATCCAAGATTACTGTGGATTATTATGAAGGTCAAGATGACAACAAAACTTAACCATCATTCTGTGATCCAAAGAAAACTTCAGTGAGCACAGCACGGGTCTTTAAAATTCTAAGATATTATTGCAATGTTTTGCATTATCATTTATAATGCTCGTCAAGTGTATATTGTATGATCAGAACATGCTTTTTCAACTGAAGTCTTGTGGAATGAAAGGAAAAGTAGTTTTTCTTCTGATGTTTTATTATGAATACTTACAACATGCACAAAAGCTAAAAGAATGGTAGGGAATCCTCGTACAGTTGGTTTCCACATTCTATCAGTAACATTCTTGCAATAGGTCCTATTCAAATAGTAGTTCTATTACTTCTTATCTGGTTAAACTCAGGTAAGTTCTTTGGCCTCCCTGAACTTTCTTTCCTTATCTAGAAAAGGCAGAAAGGCAGATAAACTGGGTGTGGTGGCACAAGCCAGTAATCCTAGCACTTGGGTGGTGGAGGAAGAAGAGATCAAGAGTTCAAGGTCATCTTCAGCTACATAATGAGCTTGAAAAGTTTCCAGAACAAGACAAAGGAAAAAAGTAAAATAAAAGGCAGAGTACATACCTTATACACTTCACAATGCTTTTATCTCATAATCTTTGCAGAATGCTTAGTCCAATACCTTCACAAGTCATTCTGTGAATGTCAGCTAGAGTAGCCAGTATTTGTGGAAAGAAGGAAAGCATCCAGAGGTTCCTGAGGTTGTTCTAGAGGAACTTTAGTAACTGTACTTTGGATGCTGAACATAGCATATAGCATCCTCATTTAAGAACAAGTATACTGAAAAATATGGACATGTAGACTTTTTTCTGAGTAGCAGAAGTTATGTTTCAACAAAAGAATTATATCAACCCAGCCACCTACTGTTCTGGCTTCATGCAATGAAAGATGAACTCTAGTGAAATCATGATTGCTTTCACCAAGATAATAAAAAAGACAATATGGGGAAATACTGTAGCTTCTGATTTCTCAGTACCTTGCGTGACTACAGGCTCTGAGTTTCAGTTTTCTGTTAGAGCATAGAGGGAGGCAAATGAAGGGAAGAGTGGGGTGAGGCAGGAAATAGAAGAGTCCTGGAATGATCTTGCCAGCATGAATTTATTTCTAATCCTTTTGCGCTCTCTGTGTTCCACGCCCATCCCCAAGGAGGCCAAGGGCATGTGTTTAGGTTAGGGCAAAGGAGGTGTTAAGTAGGTCCAGGTGGAATTCTTTAAGACAAACTGGCTCTTTTCCAGACTCAGGTCTTGCTCACATACTTTCTACAGCTGCATGGCTGCTTAAACCCCAGCTGGTGTGACCTATCTTGTCCAAGAATGGTTGGGACTACTCCTAAAACTTGATGTAAGTGATTTTAAAGACCACCAGAAACATGCATTTTGCTAGTAAAAAAATTAGACAAAACAAAAGATTTCAATATGCTAGAATCTCTAAGCCATACTTTTAGAGATACTATTCATGGTAGGTTAAGTCCTAACTGACAAATTGAAATATGCAGTATTCTAGATATAACACTCATTATAATCTACAATATTCAATAACAATATACATTGGTCAAATATACAATATTCATTGTATTTTCTGCACTAATTCTGTCCATAAATTTTGTAGCCTAAAGTTACATAATGTTACATTGTTGGATTTAATGTTTTTCTATGCTTATGTGTTCTGATAGATTATCTGTAATTTCAAATATACTGTGATAAGTAGACTGAAGCTTACGCCTGTGAATTTGCACAGTTGTAAAATCAGCTTTCTGGTACATCTCCTGTTGCAAAGAATCATTAGTCAATACTACTTAGTACACCAAATATCTCCAATACTGAGCAGGTTCTTTAAAGACATTAATTATTGCATTTGAATATACTTGAAATAAATTGCTTTCATGATATGGTGAATGCTATTCTTTTATAGGTTCCCATTGATTCATTATGAACGTAAATCATATTTTCTGAATTATTTAGAAAAAACATTTCCAACTTGAATTCAAGGAATAAAAAAAGACCTCTGTTGTCAATTCCAAGAAACCTGGTTCTAAAAAGCTTTCAAATGTCAGTGAAGGCTTTTCAGGTTACTTGAATGCACCTGCTTGATCAGACCTTCAACAAAGTGTTTTCATTGGCAAATATGTAATTTATGCATAAATAAGAAGTTGGATCCTGAGAAACTGGAGTAAGGAGCTCTTTGCTGGTTATGAAAAGCTTTGTGCAAAGCCTTGCTCACAGTTTCTCCCAAACATTTGCAAAATTAATTTCAGCAAGTCCAAGTGCTTGGGAGAGAAGGGATGACTGCACACAGAGCCCTTTTCAGACAGTGCTCCCACAGATGGTGGTTCTTTACTGTCCGCTCTCTTGGCAGTGCATAGGCCCTCAGGAGGGTCCTTGGTCACTTCTTTTCGTGGTGTGTGTGTGTGTGTGTGTGTGTGTGTGTGTGTGTGTTCCTGTGTGTGCACTCCTGTGTATGTACTGAACCAGTGGATGCTTACACATCAACCCCCTGGTCGAAATGTTTCCCCTTGGGTGAACAATCCCGCACTGTGAGTGCTCTGCAGGTGTCTCAGGGTGTCAGCTGGCCTCTGTTTATTATTCGTTTGCTGTGTACAGGGAGGCTGAGCTGGCCATCAGTAACAACTCTCTGCAAATGGGTCAAGGAAAGGAAAATAAAGCCTGCGCAGTAGGAACTTTTAGGGTCTGGGATTTTGCTGGCCAGCTCTGCCCACGTTCCTCGTTAGGTGCTACTTGAAAATTGCTACTTGTTTGACTTGGCGGAGACTTCACATGGCAAGGCCTTGCGAGATTTGTGAAGGGAGCCCAGCTGGAAGCAGGTGTGCAGCCTTCCTCTTTCACCCTTCCTCCTCCTGCTTCTGAAGCCTGTCTCCCCTTGAGCAGCTGATTTGTTTCATTTGTTTCCCCAAAAACGAGAGCAGGAAGGGGTGATTATTAAAAGAGTTGAGACTCATTTGTACCATTTTGAACTATTTTGTTTTACAAATCTTTGCTCCCTGTTGGGTAAAAAGAAACAACCACCTTCTAAAGTTATTTTTTCCTTTGTGGCTTACACTGTCAGTGTCTCAAGAGCGAGAATGAAATTTTCTTTATGGAGAAGATTCTATGATGAGTTTTAAACACCACTTTGTAGTATACAGCAAGGACACCAGTTTACTTAGCAGGCCTACCCATAGAAAAGTGTTATCAAGTTAATCTCTTAACAATACTCAAAAGCAATTCTTGCTGAAGGAACAGCTAACTTATAGAAGGTGGCACACCACTAACTTTATGATGTCTGTTCTGTGAACATCTTGGCTGTCTTCCCGGGCTACTACTCTAAATATTCTCAGTCTGTTCACTATACTGAAAGAATCTGTTAGTATCTGACAAGGGTCAGGATTATTAGTTCAAAAATATTTTAGCTGGTTCTGACTGTATGAAATTTTTTCTCTCTGCATAATGATCTGTATTATCTAAAGTGGCAGCTTATACTAGTTGAGAAATTGTCTACAATATTTTAAAAACATGGAACCATTCAAAACAATCTTAATTTATCATTTATTATTTCCATGAAAATTTATGGAACCATTTTTTTGTGTTGGAAAACTTGCTAGGTAAGGAAATTGAGACATAGAGGGTGAATCTTCCTGTTGCAGTTTGAGTGTGAAATGTCTTCCACGAGCTCTTGTGTTTGAAGACTTCAGCTTGTGCTATTTTGGGAAGCTCGGGAATCTTTAGGTGATGGGGGTCTGGCTGCAGGGAATGGGTCTCTTGGTAGCAGGTCTTACAGTTATAGCTCAATCATGCTTCTGGTGTAACCCCGTAGGTAGTCTCTCTCTCTCTCTCTCTCTCTCTCTCTCTCTCTCTCTCTCTCTCTCTCTCTCTCTCTCTTTCTCTCCAGATGTAGTCAGCTGCCTCAAGCTCTGGCCCACACAGCAGTGGGCTTCTCCTGACCCTCCTGCTATGTTGAGTGATAGCCCCTGAACTTGAGCTAGAATACATTCTCCTTCTAGGGCTGTTTCTTTCAGGCATTCTGTAACACAGTGAAGAGACAAGTAACTAATACATTGCTCTTCCTGCCTCCTGTTTGCCCACTCACCACAATGACCAGCAGAAATCAGAGGATTCTTTCAAAACATGAGTTAAATCACATCTTGTCAGGATGAAGTTGTACAGTGTCTTTAGAGACCTTATGTAGCACACTGTCTCCCTCCTCCATTTCCCTCATGTACTTCCACACCATGGTCTTCACTTTACCAGCCACACTGACCACCTTGCTGATCTTCCCGCACTTCTTAAAGTTTCTTAGTGATAGTTTTTTTTTTGTGTGTGTTATTTTATTTTTCCCCCCTCTGTGTTCTTAGTAACTAGAAGTTCAGTATTTATTTGTTGAAAGAATGGCTATATAAAGACTTGTTTTTTGGCCCAATTATAGACAGAGAATAAACATTACCATGAACCATTACAGAGTCACAGTATAAGATGTTACAGTAGTCATGGACCTATGTGTATTATTTACTAAAATGTAAATCTACTTGATATTAGCCATGTTTTGAAGTCAAGAAAAGCATTGGTTCAACTTTCTTGTAATATTATTGTTTCCTTTTCTGCAGTGACATGGCTGCCTTAAATAGCCGTTCTTCATCCCTCCTCAGACTCTGGCAACCAAACCCAGAATGAAACTGAATAGAAAAGAAGAGAGAGTGAAGAAGGGAAGGAGAGCAATTTTCACAGGAACTTTGACTGGAAATTACCAGTTAACCATATAAAAATTGCTTTGGGAGCTTTGACTGTGAATGGAAGTGGAGTTGTTTTGAAAATCCTTAAAAGATCAGGAAAATGGAAATAATTTAAACTGACATCCATAGAAATCATTATTATAACCTTCAAAGGAACAATGCCATTGCTTACCTACTTATAAGTTATATAAAAACTTATGTAACTTATAAGTTATATAATCTTATAAATTATATAATTCTTCCTCTACATCAGTTAGCTACTTTCTCTCCCTTTTGCTTTCCTAGCAATCAAGTTAATATTGACTCTTTCCCTGGCTCATTTGACTTGAAAACCTAAGCCTATGGACTTGATCAGCTCAATTTTGTCAACAGTCCAACAGTCTAAAAACCACCACTTGACGTCTTCTTTGCAGTAATGCTCTTAACACTCTGGTCCTCAGTCACATGCACTCACCTGCCTGGCTCGGACTGTAGTCAGTCCCATACTGAGGTTGTCCTAAAAACATCCCATGGATTTTTTGAAACCCACAGACATGGTTGATTTTTATTCTTTGAATTCTTTGTTATATCTGAAGGAACACATTGTTCCTGCTTTAAGTTGTCATAAATCTTCTGTAATTTCTAGCTGAGGATTGATTGCACAAATGTTATCACTTTTCTCTCTTGCCACACATCAAAGCAATTTCATATACAATGACTTCCTATTATGCTTAAATCTAAGAAAACCATATTCATCCTGGTATTATTACATTGCATGTGTTTCCCAAGCTTTCTAATGAGTTGCATATTTCCTTCAGAATTACAGGCAACATTTTGCAAATGTGGCTTATGGCATGATGTAGCTAAAGGTTCTCATTTATCACAAGGCCATTCATCTTATCTTACTTCCCCTGATTGTGTTTCAGAAATTCAAGTGTCTCTGAATTCGTTCATGCTTGGGGACACACTTTTGGAGAGTTCTGGAGCTCTCCAAATCATTGTGAAGTGAATAGTATGCATGGCCCGAGGTGACATACTATTCATTTATATGTCACAATTAAGGTAACAAAGATTTTTAGTTTCTTATGTCTAGCTGTTACTGAGGTGACCTTAGAATCTATCTTGATGGTCACGTTTCTTCTGCTTTTCCAATTTCAGCAAATCTACTTTCCTTGTGATAGATGGACATTTGACAAAACTATTCTTTCATATTCTTTGGGAAATAAGAAGGCAACTCAGGCTCTGCTGTGCTTGCTTTTCTGGTGATAATATTCAATCAGGAGTTCCTCTCAAACTAATTTGTTGAAAAAAGACAACTGAAACTTTTTAACCTTTATTTTAAATTAATGGATGACTAAAAGTAAGTAATTTTGCTTAATACTCCAAGGAAGTATTTTAAACCACATTGTCAGTCTGAAAATTAGAGGTTAAAATTACTCCCAAGTTGAGGGGGGAGATATACACAAACCTAAGCTAACAATAATCTGACTCCATAGAATCCTATCTTCTATACAAGTTCCGGAGGTAAATAGGGCCCCAAAGGGTGGAAGCCTACCTATTGTACAAAGGATGCTGACCTTTGGCTCCCCAACCCAGTAAGTAGGTACCACCCACAATGAGCTGTTGATCAGAGTGACCCACATGGTACCTAAAACAAGACAAATTTTTGTCACAGCCCTTGAATACCCACCTCAGGCAAAAGATAAGAACTTATTACTGAAGATTCCACAGACTGATATCACACAACACCGAGAGACCATGCTGAATCCAGAAACGAAATCAGCTCCCAGATAGGCAAATGCCAGATGGTGTTGCACTAGCTGCCAGGGGAACCAGACCAACGATATCCTGACAGGACAGGAGGCATCTTCAAGTTTTATCCACCGATGGACTGAGAGTGCAGAGCACACTGCTATATGGCACAGGCAAGCAAGTCAAGAAGTGCCCATCTGTGCAATAGTGGCGCCCATCCAAAGTGGGTAATCAACAGCTGGCTAATTGGCTTTGAGATCCACTCAAAGGCAGGGAACCCCTGACTGGTAAGGGGACCCAAGGCAACCCTGAATGGGGACCAAGAACCTCATCTACATTGGGAAGTCATCACTAACCATAGGTACTCAGAAAGGCTACACCCGCCAAACGCTCAGCTCACCAACCTAGCAATATATGTCTCAATTGACCAATAATAATCTCACTCTCTGCTGGAGACTCTGTTTGTATTTTTCAGAAAGCAACGAGAAACTGGGACAATGTAACTCTACCAAAGGGACCTGATTTGATGGGGGACACCCAAGCAGGAGATGATGCATGTAGAACCCTAACACAACCTCTAAGGAAGTGAGATGATGAGCAAAAGAGTTACTCTCACAGCAAGGCAGATAACCTAGAGAAGGACAATGGAGAGAGGCACCAAGGGTGCCAAAAATTGTCCAAAATACAAATTTACAGACTTAAAACCTAATAACTACGAAAAATTTAAACTCACCCACTATGACTCAGGGAAATTTGCAGAAGAGGGGGCAGAAAGAATGTAAGAGTCATGGGGGGGAGAATAACTAATGCATATGAAGGAATGTCATCATGGATTAAATGGCTTTATCTAAGAATCTATGATACTGAGATATTGTTGTGTATATATAATTCTAAGCCAATAAACACGTTAGAAAAGAAAAGAAAAGAAAAAAAAATACTTCCAAGTTACCAAAACTCTCAGGAAAAAAAAAAGAGTGATAAAACTCACTGGGGAGTTGATTTCTTGCATATTTTCCTATGGAATGTATGTTCTGGCTCTCTTTCATCAAAACTATGTGAAGGCCTTCATAATCCACTGTAAACATGGATACATGCTTCTCTTCTGGTTTATTAATGACATGATGGCATTCATGTACATCTGTGCTAGACACCACGTGCCAACATACTCCCAGAGTATGAAAAGAGTCACATATTTTTAACAAGTTTGGGGGGTTGCTGGGCAACCTGTGTGAATGTCTCAATAAACATTTTTTAAAGGAAAGGACATAATTAGCTCACTTTTTAAAGGGAAGTGATGAAATATAATGTAGTTCAACCTGTTCAAACACACTTCAAAACTTTAACAAGAAGTGTTCTACTCAAGAGTTTCAGAAAACAGCAATGGCAGAAGACAGAAAAAGAAAAATTATTGCACTAAATAAAACTTTCCAGTATTTTGAGTACTAGGTAACATGTAAGTAATCAGAGAAAGTGATAATGCATAAAATAAGGTACAATAATGTTTAAAATATATAAGTTATTGAGAAAGAAAATATATAGCCTTCATTTACATTAATAATAAATTTAGAATACATTAATCAAGCCAACTTTCCAAAAATCTAAGAAGATTTAAAACATTCCTTAAAAATCTGCTAAGATTCTTTTCTAGCTTTTGCAGGTTATTCACTGAGACAAGGTTTGGCCTCAAATTTATGCTTGAAATTCTGCCAGTGATTTTAGTGACATGATATTATTTGTTGTCTTATAAAAGCTGTCATGGTTACACACACACACACACACACACACACACACACACACACACACACACATATATATATATATACATATATATATATTTCAAAATTAGACATTTAAATGAATTGCTCTTCCCTAAAGTTCAGAAACCTATATGAATTAAATCCACTTTTCCATTCACATAAGTTTTGTCTTGCTTAATACACACATTGTTGATGGGCCAATGGCCTTTATTTTTAAACCCTTAAACTTTCTATTAGGTCAGTATGCCTCCCTCTGATGATTTTATAAGGAACAATAGAAAAAAATGTCCTTTCTTTAAATACAAATGGAAAATTACTTCGGCCAATTGTTTAATTTCCCGTATACAATTCTCTTTGATTTTTAAAATGAAAATTCTTTTTTTTTTTGGTTGTTTTTTTGGGTAGGGTCTCATTCTAGCCCATGATGACCTTGAATCGGCTATGTAGTCTCAGGGTGGCCTTGAACTCACAGTGATCTTCCTACCTCTGCCTCCCAAGTGCTGGGGTTAAAGGTGTATGCCACTACATCAAAATAAAGTTTTCTTGTATATATGCTGGCATTCTAAAGTTAAATATTATAAACCATATTTCCTTTTGTTCTGATTAGTGCATTTTCATGAACTACTTAGATTATTACATGAGCATTTGTGAATCAAGTAGAAAAGTTTTAAAATATCTGATTGATACTGTACCTTCCTATGGAAAGTAATGCTGAATATTTTTAGATGTAAAGTAACACATCTACAAAATAAACATTGTTTACTAATAAGATGCTGTAGTAAAAGTATTTCATGTGAAATTTCAAAATTATCTTAAAGACTTGAGCATCAACTTTCTTATGTATATGGAAATATTAGTGACACTATTAGATCAAAATGTAGCATGCACTACAATAATTTAGCAAGCTCCGCCGTGTCTCAAAAGGTGGTGGAAACATACCTGAAATAAGAATAGTACCTGAAGGTTGTCCACTTGCCTACACACACACAATGGCACACACCTGTACACTCATGTGCCTACATACATGCAAACATTCATGCATGTGCACATACAGACACAAGCATGCACACACCCCACATGAATACACATAAAAGAAGAAAAGTTTTAAAATGATCATTGTTGCTCTCGATACTTATCAGAGAACACAGTGGGAATCCACTCATGGAAGCAAACCATGTTTCAATTACATTTAGAATTTTCAAACTTTAAAAAGAACGTTTTATTAAGTAGCCAGGAGAGAGACAGAGAATGGGTGAACCAGAACCAGTTGTCACGATAAACAAGCTCCACATGCCTGCATCACTTTGTGCATCTGACTTTAAGTGGGTACTGGGGAATCAAACCCAGGCTGGCAGCCTTTGCAAGTAAGTGCCTTTAATCACTGAGCCATATTCCTGGACCAAGTATTTTAATACATTTAAACTTTTGCATAGTAGTGTTATCTTTATATTTATTTATATTAGCTACTCTGAAGAAATTTAATCACAGTTCTCTGCCTAAGTGAACATTCAATGTCTCGTCTGCACTTCTCAGGACAGATTTGATGCTTCTTCTGCCACTTTCTCTCCTGGAAGCTATTTCTACTCAATCCCATGACTAGGGAGGAGAATCTGCAAACATGAGAAAATGTCAGAATTCATTATATCTAATTCTTTGTATACCAACTTAAAAAAATAAATATTACACTTAGAGCATTCAGCATGTAAATGGAATGGCATGCCAGGTGCAGTGACACACACCATTCATCTCAGCACCAGGGAGGCAGAGGCAGGAGGATCGCTGTGAGTTCTAGGCCAACCTGTGACTACAGAGTGAGTGTTAGATCAACCCGGGCTAGAGTGAGGCCCTCTCTCAAAAGCAAACATAAGAAAGTAAAGTGGCTATATGAAATAATTTTAGAATACTTAATCCAAAAGAAAACTGCACATACGTGAATGTTTGTATATGTGTGGGCACATGTGTGTGTACATTGTATGCTTCCCTCTTTCCGAGGCTTTCACACTAGGAAGCTTTGGCAACAAATCAACAGGAGGAAGGACTTGTGCTAAGGTGGTGGTGATTATGAGTCATTTTGAATGTGCTAGAAGGACTCATCCTTCCTGTGTGGAGATCCTTCTTCCCCTTTCTTTTTATTCCATGCTTTAAGGAGAAAGGTATGAGATATTGTCATAGAACATGTGTGTGGTTTATTCCGTGGACGATTTTATGTCCTTACCGTTTCACTATTTGTCTCTGAAATTGAAACAATTCAATTTCCCTGTTCCCACCCAAAGGATTTAGCTATAATATGCTATCAAGTAAATCATGAGTGATCCCTTCCCTTATAATTATAGGGTGCCACAGCACAGCTGTCTCCATGCAAAGGAGGAGTAGCCTGCAATTAGTGAGAAGAATTCTGCAGAAAATGTGGTTAGAGGCAAAAGGTTTACTCTAAATTTGACAGTCCTAGCTATAAATAGCTGTTAGCATTTAAAAAAAAATCTTTGTCAAGGACATCTTAGTTTCATCTGAAGATTTGTATAAAATAATGTTACAGCTATGGATGCCATATGTAAAAGCTGGTTTTGCTTTGGATTGGTTTTACCCCATGCAAAATGGTCTGAATAATCCATTATGAAAATGTCTCTCCCTTTTCCCTGCATCTGGAAGGTATGCATATGAATTTATAATGCTTATGTGAGGCATAAGTCGGTGGTTAGTTCATCTGATTGTAAATCATGTGACTATGTAGCGTGACCACATTAAAACTGATCCACAAATAAAAAGGGAGAATGGGCTCTAACCTATAATTGTGGCTTTCAGAATCAAGATCCGCACAAGCGTTTAGTCCTAAATGTGTCACATGTAAGAGATGCTTGAAAAAAAATCACATTAGTTAATGTCTAACATGTGCAGCACATGGGATGGCAGGTTAGCAAATTTTGGAATGCTTGTTTGATGGAAAGACAGAAAAGATCATGACACACCAATGTACATGCATTAAGACTGAGCATGTAACATACATGGAAATTAAAGACTTCTATACTTCACAAAATCCAATAGATTTCTTGACTGTCAAATTTAAGAATGTATTTTACAGCACTTTGAAACAAACATTTGCATTGAGAATTAAGTTCAGCATTTCTGTATGAAGTTATCATGCTGTTTGTTTTATAGGAAAGTAACTTAAAACCCAGATTAACATCACATCAGCATACCTCCAAGTTGAATAAATGCATGTAAGCGTCCTCCTCACAGAGGTCAGAGGTCATCCAGTATATTATGATATATGAATGCCAAGTTCCTTCTTAAGATAGAATTCTGATGAAACCAAAGAACTCATGGAAACGTCTTAGAAAAATTTAAAGCTAAATTCATTGGTTTCGATATTTTAGAATCAGTATTAAAGGTTAAAATATAATGGTCTAAACTGCTGGGTATTCATGTATGAAGTCCTTGAACATGCATAACATTTTAAAATTAGGTCATGGAATAAAATGCTAATTTCCCTTTTGTTTTCTTTCCTTTTCACTAGCAGTGTTTAAAATTGTTCAAAGCTTGTGGGCAGTTTTTCCTGTTAGTGATGCCTTGCTCAGAAAATATTTTTAAAATTATTAAAAAAAAGGATTCAACCAATGAACTCCACATAGACCCCCTTTGCTCTAAGACACAAATTATGACACAATTTGAAATGAGTTATTTTTTGTTTTCCAAATTTTTTTTTCAAGATATTCCAAGGTTATAAAAGTAACAGTATTCATCACTTAAAAAAATGGATTATTTGTATGAAGATGGCAGTTGGTTTATGGTGCCATACTGTGTTGTTACAGGTAGATGATTTGATTTCAAAGGAAGGGGCACGTCTCAGTCAGGCATGCTATGTGTCTGCTGGGGCTACAGATCACTCACCTTCCAGTGGCATTCTTGGGATCTCATGAATGAGTCTCACTTTCAAGGCTTACTTACTGTAATTGGATTCCTACTCTTTCAATTATTACCAGTTAATAATTGACAAGGCATATCCTAGAGCTGCCCTCAGATTTTCTGCCAGCAGACAGAATTTAGATGTCCTCCTTTTCTTATACTGTTCAACCAGCTGGACACTGCCACACCTACGCTCTTCACTTCTTTTAAGACGGCTGCCATTGTTTCCATCCATTAATGGTTGATCTATCAAACCCCAGTTGGTTTTCAAAGGTCCATCCTAAATAGCCCTCTGTATTTTCCATTTTGTGCCTTTGAGTATCTTAATTATCTCTTCATTAATGGTTCCCTGGCATTTAAAAATAAAATCCACACCACATGGATTTTTCTCTGTCTTTATGTCATATGTCTTTAGTGGTTTAAGTGGTAATGTCTACTAGAGACATAGCAGAAGGCCAATGAATAATTGCTGAATGAATTTCACTTTATAAGTTCCTTAATGATATGTGCAGGTGCTTCACATTATGTTTTGCTTCTGTGTTTGACTGTCAAGTTCCTTAAGGACATCTATGTCACTGTAGATCCTAGCATATGGCTTGTCACAGACTAGGTGCTCATGAAATATATACTAGATTAATATTTAGTAATGTGTATTTAGAAAGGGAAGTATATTTTCTGAAATTGGAAATAGATAGGAAGTATGAGGAAATATAGCTGTTTCTCTACAGATGTCAATGTTAAATAATCACATGGACTGTAGAGTTGGCTCAGATATTAAGAGCACTTCCTGTGATAGCAAGGGGGACTGAAGAGGTCTGAGAGAATTCTCAAGTTAGACACCCAGAACCCACATAAACAGCTGGGCATAGCTACACAAATCTGCAACCCTAATTCTGTGGGGAGCAAAGACCAGAGAATCAGTGGAGTGTGCGCGCGCACACGCACGCGCGCGCGCGCGCGCGCACACACACACACACACACACACACACACACACACAATGGCAAGCTCCAGGATCAGTAAGAGACACCAGCCCCAGTTTAAATAACAAAGGGCCTATTGAGTGATGGGGTGGGCCACCTCACTGCAAGCAAGTGACCCCACCTGTAAGTGTATGGACACATTTGTGTGCATACACCACAAACACACACACACGTAAAAAATAAACATCACATATGTAAGAATGTTCTTTGGGTTGCATAAAGAATGGCTTCTATAATCTATTTTCAGACAGAACGCCAATTAGCATGAGTGAGTCCTCCAGATGCTTGCACCACTTTGTGTGTCTGGCTTTATGTGGGTACAGGGGAATTGAACCCCTGGCCAGCAGGCTTTTCAAGAAAATACCTTTATCCACTGAAGCATGTCCCCAGCCCAATTTTTAAAAGACACCCTTCCTATCTAATTTCTTATTATTTTAAATTAGCAATTACTATAATTCTTCTGGAATATATTATAGAATTCTTTAGTTTGAGGTCGGTATACAAAACACATTGCCACTTTTTTTGGTGAATACATCTTTTTAACTTAAAATCATTTTGTTATGAATAAAAACTCCTGCTTTCATGAAGCAATCTGACATTTTTCACTTTCTTTCCTAGTGAATAATTCACTTTTTAAAAGCAACATGTGGTTATAAATTTTTTGCTCTGAGACTTAACAAATTATGAACTAAATATTTGTGTGGTTTTATATTTCTGAATTTTGCCTATACTGACTCTATTCTCAAATTTTCTTTCATGTTTGCACTTGAAGGATTGATTGCATTGTGTTTTATGCTTGTGATCTCAAAATGAAAACTTTCATAGAGAAAATAGAATATGTACTTCCTTTACATCTTTTTTCCTATTCATAAATTGAACATAATAATGCATTTAATACAAAGATAAGTGACAATAGACCTTCTAAAATAATGGCTGTAGTTATTTTATAAATATCTCCTATAACTGTGTTTTCAGTTTGTCAGAATCATCTATAACTTAATAGACTCTGACTCTCATTCTATGCAGTTGTCTAGAGATAAGTTATACAAGTAAAGAAAGATAGAGGCATATCAAAGAACAAATCAGTAGGAATAAATGCAAAGTGGAAAATATGGATGAAGAAAAGTCTAAATATCTAACCATCTGCATGAAAATTTCATTCCACAAAATTAAAAAGAATTTCAGATAGCCCATATGGATAAAAACAACATAAATTTTTAATGTTCTTTCATATTTGCACTGATAATATGTATGCCTTTAGAATAATCAATACTGGCAAAATATAATTTTAAAGGTATTTCTGTAAAACTACTACTAGATTTGAAAGTAAAAAAAGATCAGCAAATTTTCACATTGTAGACTTTTTTAAGTTTTGTAGGTGCTATAGAAACAAAAGAGCATTCTTGCATTTCATACAAATACATGTAATTGTTTTTCCTTGACTTTGACCTTCCTGATATGCTTTACTTATCTTTGTATTTCTGATACTTTGTTTTGACACTCTGTGGCAAGTGCTTCACCAGAATTAGTTGAACAAATGAATGGTGAAACAAAAGAAGACGAGACATGGAGTTCTCTGATGAATCTGAGAAAGCACAGGAATTTTCAAAAATATTTTCATGTATTTATTTATTTGCAAGCAGAGTGAGAAGAGAGACAGACAGAACAGCATGCCAAAGCCTCCAGGCACTGAAAATGAACTCAAGATGCATGTGCTACTTTGTGCATCTGGCTTTACGTAAGAACTGGGGAATTGAACCAGGGTCATTAGGCTTTGCAAGCAATTGCCTTAACCACTGAGCAATCTCTCCAGCCATGCAGAAGTTTTAGTTGTCTAGAGTGACCACAATATAGAGGAATTATAAAAGAAGGGATAAGGATGAAGGAGTAAGAGAGATAACTTGAGCAGCAATGTGAATGAACATGGAAATTAGGCGAGAGACACAGGATCCCTTGGTCTCCGCAGTTAACATGACTAGGCTTGGACTAATGCTGTGGAATTTTGCAGAGAGAAAGATGTGGTGGATTATAGAAGACAGAATGTCTGGGACTAGCCATGTTATAAATGAAAAGATAAGTCTGGAATGTCTTCAAAGTTTCACTTTAAGCACTGGAAAATGGAGATGCTCTTTCCTGAGATTGGCCCTTTGAGTCCATCCTTACACTCTCTGACTTAACACCTTCAGTGAGATTCTGCATACATGTCATCTAATGCTGATATTCTCTGAGGACCATGTTTAATCTTCATCGTACTGCCCTCTACATATTTTTTCTTCAACAATTTTTTCTTCTTTATTTAGTCCTAAAATTTTGTGTATGTGTGTGTTGTGCATGAACGTGTGTATACATTTTTGTATGAGTGTGGTTACATGTGTGTGTGTGCATGTACATGTGTGTACACATGCATGTAGAAACCAGAAGATGACATGGGGAGTTTTCTTAGATCACTGTCCACTTTATTTACTGAGGAAGAATCTCTCACTTGAACCCAGAGCTTACTGATTTGACTAATTAGCTAGCTGGTTAGCTAGCCTGCACTGGGGAGTCCCAGATTTCATCCTCCAGAAAGCTGGGATTACATGTGGACCACCACACCCACCTGGAATTTACTTGAGTGCTGTAAATCCAAACGCCAGTAGTCACACTGACATAGCAAGTTATTTATACACTGAGCCATCCCCATAGTCCCTCTCTGGGCTTTTTGTATTATTACCTGGACTAATGGATCTTAAGTCTCTTTATTTGTTGCCTTGTTTTTTATAGAATAAAACATATTCTAAATGTTCAATATCATAAAACTAGTTTCCTGATTTTTCTTCTTCAGTACAGCTGCTAGAAAATTTAAAATGACATATTTAACAACTGCCATGTCGCAAGTAGACCTCTCCTTGCTCTAGCTTTCACCTAACTCTTCAATCCTTTAACTGGGTTTTGAGTGAGGCTATGATCCAGCTTAGGGTGCAGGATGGTACACAATCTGTGGCCCAGAATTGGGAAGCTATGCTGAGAAACCATACTTCTAAAGACCTTTGTGTCTTTGATGATAATCTCTTCATTTCTAAATGTCTTTGGCAACATTTTAATAGTTTTTCAAAATGTATTTCAGTGGTTTTCTTTATGATATCTACTCTGACATATCTGGATAACATTGGCCACATCTTGTTGAAGATGTTCTCATATCTCTATGTGTGTTACTGGGCCCTCTAGTAAACTATATTGTAATTATTGGTCCATGTGAATTTCCCATAACAGACTGTGAGCTCTCCCACAAACTCTGGTGGATTTAATATCTTTATGAAATAAAAGGATAAATGGAAATTGTAGACAAACATTTTGGCTTGAGTTTTGTCCCTATTACTGATTATATAGGTGAGTTCAAAATTCTTTTTGAACTGACTCATTTATGTCACACCCTGTTTTACATAGACTTTTTATAATAGCCTCTTTGCCATTTAAATCCTTAGTGATAAAATACAGGTATCTTCAGGTTCTCATCTAAAGTTAATAAGAGAATACCACCTAAAGGAGTTAGGGAGATTCATATAAATTAGAGGTGCAAAGGTCATAATATAAAACTGCAGCTTCTTACATATTGCATGTTTCATTTATATAATTTGTCTAAACTATTGAATTTATTATAATGTGCACTGAATGCTTATTCTACAAAACAGCCAAGAGATGACATCATTTCTTCCAATGGTCCCTAGTGAGGAAAAAGAAAAACAAAATAAGAAGGCATGGTGGGGCTCCTTTCAAAGAATGATAATTTACCCAGAACTTTCTCTTTCCACACACTGGAGGTTTCAAATATCAAAGATGTTTTGGATGGCAGAAAGAGCAGAATGCTTCTGGAAGCTTCTGAGGTGGTGGAGGGAACCTGGCATGCTGCAGATGGCCACCAATGGACAGACATCATAGAAGCTAATGATGAGACCATGCTGAAGATTGCATGTGAGAACCCATAATTCTATCATTAAGACGACATATCAGAGCATGAGACTATGAAGCCAAATGGGAACAAACGGATTATCACATATACCACAACTCACAGCACTTCTACAGACATAGATTTTGAATAAGGCCAGGCTTCACCTGAATATGCTTAAGTGTTCTAAAACCTCTGTATCACTGCTTTTAAAATATATTTACAATTAATTATTACTCCGTTTGTATCTAAAATCCATCATCTAGTCTTTTTTTTAAAACAACCCAGGTATTTGATATAGGAATGTTTTAAAATAAAATGACATAAACAAACATATATAGACAAACTTTAGAATAATTTAATCTGAAGGTTTGAGCCACAGTTTAAAAAAATATAGTGTTTTGTTCTTTATGCTAATTTGTGACTTCCTGCTTCAGCAAAACATGACTTTAAAGAGACAAAAACCATGTTTCTCTAACATCAAAAAGTGCTTGCAAAATATTGTTGTCCTGAATTAGTTGAAAATGAATAAAAAACATAAGGATTCTATTTCTACTGAACTTCACAGGAGTTTGAATATGAGAAAACAAAGAATGCTTAAGGCAAAATGGGCGTGAAATTTTACTTCAGCCATCCTTGTGAAAGCTAGACACACCTCTCTTTGCCAGAAGCTTGTCTGTGGCAGTTTTATTAACTGTCTTATTCTGCTCTACTTAAGCCTTTCTCCTCATTTCATGACATGACAATATTGAACTTGAGGAGAATCTATAAGCAATCTATAAGGTGTAATCAATTCTTTTGTCATAATTTCTTCTGGTAATTATAAACCCGAGGAAGCAAGAGATTTTGGCTTAATGATTCATAAAACTAATGTGGAACACATGCAGCACGCATTGCTTATCTCTGTGTTTATCAATTTAATTAGCAGACTATCAAATTGTCAACAATTTTCCTCACATTGAGTGACAAGATATTATCCTGTTTATTTTAATTTCATTTTATAGAAGATATTTGTGAGGCAAAATGATAGAAAATATACCATTTTAATGATAAATGTCAATCTATATAATGCTGTCACTCATAGGGCTATAATAATTCTGTCATGAGGCTCCCCTGAAATTGTCCTCTTCCTAGTCCTTCATTTGGTTGTAGCGAATTTTTAAAACTTTGATTCACAGAAGGTGGATGGGCTTTGTAACACTCTTCCTTAGTAGCTATCCGAAGAGGTCTAAGTCCACTGAAGTCCACTGCAGTGTTCTGAGAGGAACACACGCCCTTGCTGATGGAGTCCCCACCCAGCCTACAGCCTCAGTGCCTCCTCCTTGCTCTATAAAGTTACCACACCTCTAAACCTGAGAAGACAGACCTTTGAGGAATTAACTCATCTGTCTTCAAAGCTGGCCTTGAATAAACCTGACTCTTCTCTAACCAAAGCTTGTCTTCCAAATAATGGTGTGTAGCCAGAACATTCGACTCTAGTCTCAATTTCATGCTTTATTTGGGGTGTGGATAACCCTACTGCGGGTAACAGGTCACCCAAATCAGGTTCACAATCTGGTTATTCATTTAACACTGTGAAGACGAATGTGCACCCTCAAGATTCATTGCTATGGTATTGAACCATAAGTAAAGGTTTATCAATTGTCAAAAAATAAATTGGATATTAGAGTTCTACTTTTATATAGGCACTGTGGGAGGGCTAAAAGAATTTCTATTAAATAAAGTGCTAAAAACCTACAAAGTTTGGATGATCAAATTTTTAGTTAGACTTAAAGAGGTGTAGGTGACTATATGTTGACCCTGCAAAATTCAAATTTACCTACACAAACTGGTTTGTGGAAGAAAGAAATGCAAACAAGCAAAAGCCCATCTGAGAAAAAGAAAAACAAACCACAATAAAAAATGTTCAGGCACAGGCTTCATTGTTACAGAAATATAAAAAAAAATATTCAGGTATGGATAATACATCTCGTAATACTCTCCACTGCAAATATAACATTTAAACGAGGCCAGCATAAAATGTGCAATCATCATGTCAACATCAAAAATCAACACTGATCTCACTCACTGTTTTGCATTCTAATTCATTTCTTCAAATGTTGCTTAAATTCTTCACTGTCTCTGGTAGATGTGGTTTTGTTTTCACTTATACAAGAATATAACTCATGGTTTAGTTTTGTTCAAAGTGTAATGAATCCTATTGTAACTCAGAAAATCCAATGTACTTATGAGACCAAATCTACTCAGACATAACTTCCTTCACATATTTCCCCAACTTCTGCCAAGGCATTAATTACTAAACCAGTTCAAGGAAAGGGAGATCATAGTTTTAAACAATGTTATTAAAGCTCCTATCCAGTGCTGTGAAGGAATTGGGTTTTAAAAAAGTAAATTGTATTTCAGTGAAACTGTAGTCAATATTTATAAGTAGTTGCTAGTGACTATTTTACTAGAAAGATAACAGGATAATAAGCTTTTCCATATATAAAAAATCACATTACAGTATAATACTATATAATTTTAGATAAAATTTATTGTGACATCAAGGCACATTTCAACTGGCTGCCTATGTTTTGTTTGGTGGCTTCTGTCTTATTTGTATTTCTATAACCAGGTGCCACTGCTGTTTGCTGTGCTTTTGTGAAGACGTGTGAAACTGAGACTTCAATCACATGTTTGCATTCTGAGGGACTAGGGCTCATCTTTCCTTCTAAGCATTTTCCTTTTACTTTCTCCTGCCACCTCTCATTTTCCTCTTGTTTTTAAATTAATTAATTAATTTAGACAGATTGTGTGTGTGTGTGTGCGTGCGTGTGCGTGCACACGTGTGTGTGTGTGTGTGTGTGTGTGTGTGTGTGTACTCAAAGCTGATCTCAAACATGCAATCCTCATGTCTCATGCTGTAGCCTTTGCAATATTGAAGTTACAGGATATTGACACTATGCTGCGCTGAGATTTCATATTTTTTTGTATTGCTAATGCCGCCAACTCCTTGAGACCTTTACTGGATGGACTTCCTCCCCAGATATGTGCTTTTTTAGTCAGTTTGCAAAACTATATAAGGCACCTGTTACTTTTACTGCTTCACCCAATGACAAGCTTATTCTTGAAGTACAATGCCAGGTTCACTATTATAAGACATTACCTTGATCTTACTAACATAATTAATGCCCTGCAATGCACTGTTTCTCAGTAGTCATTGTAATTGCTCATATATATTAAGGGCCCTTTATATGCAGGAACTGCCCTATATATTTTATGTAGATTATCTCATTTAGTAAGCTTGGCACTCACTTTAATTTAAATTTGTATTTTCATGAAACAACAGAATTATTAAGTAATATATTTATTTTCAAGAATAGAAATGAAATCTGTAGTTAGTTAGAATACCAACTTAAAATTAGATTCATGTGCATTTGAAACAAGTTAATGTAATCATTAAAACTTAATTCCCCCCCCCCAAGGAGTAGATCTGAGGATAACAAAGTATGTTAGGGCTGGAGAGATGGTTCTGCAATTAAAATCCTGGGCTGCAAAGCTTAAGAACCAGGTTCAATCCCCCATTTCCCACTTAAAGCCAGACACACAAGGTGGCATATGCGTCTTGAATTCATTTGCAGTGGCTAGACTCCCTGGCAAGCCAGTTCTCTCCCTTTGAATTCGCTTCTCTCTCTCTCTCTCTCTCTCTCTCTCTCTCTCTCTCTCTCTCTCTCTCTCTCTCTCTCTCTCTCTCTCTCTCTCTCTCTCTCTCTCTCTCTCTCTCTCTCTCTCTCTCTCTCCACACACACACACACACACACATAAGGAAATAAATAGAAGTATGTAAGGGGTGACATAGTTGAAAACCAGCCATCTCAGTTATATAGTCCCTATATTTATACATATTGAAAAATCAGTGTCCTAATTAGGATTCTAATGTGGAAAACCATTTCTGCTATTTAGGATGTGATTCCATCATTACATAAGTGTTTTTTAGCAAATAAATCTCAGCTTATCATGATTATCCTGCCTATGGTGGTTTGCCTAAGTTTAGGCTGCTATGACAAAGTACCATAAAATAGGTAGGTGGTTTATATATTTTAAAAATTCTCATCCAGTTCTTGAGATCACCTTAAATCATGTAACCAAGTAGTAAATTTCATACATAATAAGATAGCTAAAATAGAGTCACCTCTATATTTACAGTCAAAATTTTTCTCCAATCTTCTTCCTAAGGATTATTTTCTTGGAAAAATTTCTATTGCTCTATACTACTATTTGCTTATCTCAAAAACAGCAATAAAAACCCATCTGTACAAATAATATGTCAAAATACTTGAAGCATGCATAGCGCCTGTCATTACTGTTTTGTTTTCCCAGTTATAAATGGTAAGAGGGACTGTTTTAGAATAAAGTAATTCTTAAGTATATTAACAAACTTAGTTGCTAATAATTCCATATCAAGTAATTTTACATCAGTATGAAGTTTTTCTGATATTAATCAAGACTTTTAAAATTAAGTAGATTGGGTTAGGTCCTAGCTGAAAGAAACGGTTCTTTATAAATTTCATGCTACTCTCCTAAGCCACAAGTGAAATACTAAGTCAGTTTCTGCTTGGAGTGTAAGTCAGTTCAATAAGGAGTCAGCTGTTCACAAAGACATACTCAGCCTTCAGGACTGCAGGGGAATAACAGCCACAATGGCATCCTAAAGACGTGACTTGCCTGTGCACACATTTCCCATTAGGCACTGATAGGAGAGCAGCCGACTGTACATTTCGATACAGATAATATCTATTCACCCATGTTTCCTAGAATTTTGGAAATTTTCATAACCCAAATCCTCCAGTATTTTAGTTTGTCCATATGTATAAATCTCCAGATGGAAAAATAACCTCATCCTATGTGTTAAATCCTTATTCCAGAGCTGTAGTTTAGCAACCCTCAAGTGACTTGGCTAAGCTCCGAGGAGGGCAGATATAGGAGAGGGAGAAAGTATTAAATGTTATGTTAAGCCAACCACACTGAACTTAAAGGCTTACCCATTCCAATGAAAACCAAGCCTTTGAAAACCTAAGAACATATTGTCTAGCCTAAACCACTTTTCAATAAACAAGGACTTTCTAGCTACCACAGAAAATTGTGTTTTGAAAGCCTGCTGTGTGTCCTCCAGTCCTCTTTGTATAATGGCTTTTCGCTTCCTTCTGATTTCCCTGCCCTACCTCCCACCTCTATAGACCAGCAAAAATAGAAGGTATGCATTTAATATGGTTTGAAAAGAGAAAAGAAGGAGTTAGGAGATGGGAGATGGAGAGATGAGGAGGAAGGGAGGAAAAGAGGGTGCAAGAGAGAAAGATTTCCAACAAATGTTTGAATTCTAATAAGGTGTCAACAAGCACTTGAGATTCAGTAGTGAGTGAACCCACACACAACTGTCACTATACTGTATATGTGCACACTCTTGAGCCACATACATATTTATAGAAGATGTATGCCACTGTTTGTAATTTAATCTCCTCCAAATAATCAGATGTCATCAGAACCATCACTGGTTTAAAAAATATCTTCATTCTCAAATCTTTTTATTATTACATTTTTTCCAGTTTTAAATTTTTGAATAGAACTATTTCTTAATTCCCTGCATTGTACCAAGGAAACTACAGGTAAAATTAGTTATGCAAAGTTGTCAAAAAATTTAGTTCAACTAACTTTTGGTGTAGTTAGGCTACAGCCTTCTAAGTAACAGTGAAGCTTATAAACTTTTATTTTTCAGACCTAATTGCTTATGGATTTTCAAGAAGAGTACTCAGGTACCAAAACTGTACATGAACACAAAGAAAACCAGGTGATTTAAAAAATACAAATTTCCTTTAATTGATTTGGAAAATCTCTCCCTTATGTTACTTTCTACATTTAATAAAAACCAACAACATGGACTTTAAAGCATAAATCCCCAGATAAGCAGAAAATGCAGAGAGTTTATAGGAATGAAAACACTCAAGCTTTGTCTCAGACCTACTGAACTAGAAACTCAGAGATTGGGGGTCTGAGGAGTTGGCGTTTTAAGAATCCCCAGGTTGTTTTGATATAGACTAGAGCTGGAGAGCCAGGGCATAAGGAGATAAGAGATGGAGAGAAATTGATGCTTGAGCTTTGTTGGGGAGGATTTATGCCCTTCTCAGATTACAAGAGGGTATAACAGAATCAGAAAGAACAGCACCATGTGTTTGGTATTCTTAGACAGTGAATAACATCAGAGGCAGATAATGGAATTAGGATGGGGCTAAAATCATAAATATTTTAGGTCTTGTTTTGTAAAGTGCATGGCATAGGAGCTATAACAAATAACTGTACATAAATATGATGAAAATGGACTGAAATTGATGTTTATACTAAACTTTGGTTTCCTGTTCTCCTCCTGTTAAATATGGCTCCTTTGAGCTTTCTCAGGGTGCTGTGAGGTGGTTGGAGAGAATGCTTTGCTGTCCACAGAGGAAAGCCAAGAGAGAATTGGAGGAGCCTAGGAAGCCTCAGACTCAGGAGTTCTGGGAAGCTCAGGCACTGGCACCCAGCTGGGCAGTGACACTTTGACCAAAGGAGATGGAATTAGAGTTACAAAAAGGAAGAAGGGCAAAAAGAATGAGAAAAGATGATTGATGTTCAGTAAGATTCAAGTTAAGTTTATTCTAAATAAAACATGTAAACAGGAGATACAACAATAACATCAGAGGAACACTGAGATTACACATCATGCTATGCATGGGTCTCATAGAGGAAATACATGTGTTCTGTGACCAGGACCAGAAGACAAGTCATTATCTAAACTGCGTTTGATACTCATTTATTATTCATTGATTCTTTCCAATGTGCTTACATCATGCTGCTGTGGATATGCCCAGATATATTATCTTCTGAGCATCAATTACATTTTAGAGTGGCAATCTCTGCATATCTCCTTTCTCCATGATAGTGATCAAACATCAGAAGATAAAGTTCTTTGCACAAATGGTATAAACATTTTGAAAGTTAGGAATTCAATTTAAAGTAAATACTTAGCATCACTCCCCAGGGTATCTGGGTTGCAGAATGTGGCGGACTTCAATAATGGGTAGCACTGTGGTAACAAAAATTACTTTTGAAATCTGGGGCCTCCAGTGGCTGAGGCAGAGCTGGAATCTAGCGTTCTTTCATTGTAAGCGCTCAAAAACATTATAGTGATTGTCTTGATAGGATTCCAGTAGAAAACAGCTGTCAAAATGTATCATATATTTGCAAACCTCCTACACAGCACAGTTTCTAAAATGGGTTGAGGTTTGTTTTTGTTTCATTTGACTTTGAAAAGGTTGTGGAAAGCATAATTCAAGTTTGGTCAAACTTTTATTAACATTCGCAGGAGAATTATCATCCACAATTAGAATTTAGTTTTATAAGTAGTTCACATTTGAAAAGTAATAAAGTACATAGATGGCAATTTACCTTTATAGTGTCATTAATCTGAATGGAAAACCCTGTTATGCTGTTGTGTGTACAGTGTTGCAAATCATCACTTTTTATTCTGTTAGGTCTGTTATAGCAAATAGCCCAGGTAATCTGGCCCACAGTGTTTTCATTGGTTTTAATAATTTCTCTCTCACTTCCTTTCCACATCAAATTATTACCTAATTGCACTAAGGTTATCTTTTTTAAAACATTGCATAAAACCTGGCTTTAGTACTGCATTTCATTCTGTAGAAAATGTAGCCCACTAAATAGGGAGTCAATTTTTACTAGGCTCATATCTATCACAGGAGTATGAGAATTCAGAGTAACTAGTTTCCTGGCTAGGTGAGAGCCAAAGACAAAAGCAATTCCAAATTGCAAAATTACAGAAAAATAGGTGGAAGTTTTTTTCTGACATTAAAATAAATAAACACCTCTTTTTCTCGTATTTTTTTTTCTGCTTGGTCCTGAACAAATAGAGCTTTATTGCCAGACTCAAGCATAACTCAAAAATATTATTTTATTTCACTGAATTATTTTAGCTGTACTTTGAGGCAGAAATTTACCTATATTGATGAACCCAATTAAAGACTCTTTCACATTTGCTTAATATGCATCCCAAATTAATTCCTCCTCCTCCTACAAATTGGAATGGGTGTATAAGAGGTCATGATGGTGAGGCCACCAACCAGTAAGAAGAAATGATTAAGAAAATAGGAGCACTTAGTATGAAGAAAAACTTCAGACTTTTTCTAGATTTAACTTGGTGATTAGACCTATACTGTGTCATCCCAGAAGGGCTGAGGAGCTAGAGAGGTAGAAATTTTGATTGTAATATTAATTTGATTTTTCAATTATTAGAACTTTTTTATTAAAAATATCTGCATACCAAGTATTTGGTTTCCCTATAGCATGTTTCAAATGAGTTACTTTGTTTCCCTCCACTGACTTTCCAACATCACCCCTCCCCCACCCCAATAGAATCTGCTTTATCTACAATGATTCTTTTGAAATCAGGCTCTTTGGAGAATCTGATTAATTCTTAGAGTTTAACCCATACACTAATCATTCACATATAGCTCAGCATTTCCTGAGAGTCTTCTGCAGAATTCTATGGAGTCTAGTCCTCAAGTATAAAACCTCATTTGAGTTCTTTGGTATAAGACATATTCAAAAAGAGCCTCAACAACAGCCAAGGTGTAACACCAAAGAGAGATAGGAACTCAGGCTGGGAAATGTCTGTGATTATGACAGTTCTCAGATCATTGGGGAAGCCGGGAGTGGTGGCACCTGCCATCCTAACTCCTGGAGGCTGTTCATCCATTCCACTGGTTTTTTTTTTTTTTTTGTTTGTTTGTTTTGTTTTTTGAGGTAGGGTCTTACAAGGCTGACTTGGAACTCACTCTGTAGCTCCAGGCTGGTTTAGGACTCACAGCAATCCTTCCATAGGACCTCTGTGTCCTGAATACTCAGATTATAGGCATGTGGCACCATACCTGGACCCATTCCATTTTTTCAATTATTGTTTTCAATTATTGTTATGGTGTGACAGTTGGCAAGAAAGGGTTTTGAAGTTGTTGGCAATAATTTCCATTGTCAGAGTGGGTGAAGGCCCATAATCTCTGTCCCACTCATCATTTGCTCTACAAGACAATCTTCTTCACTAAAGGTCAATATCCTCAGTTGGCATCAAATTGTCATATTTATTATGTTGACTCAGTTGGTTCCCAACTTGCAATTCAAATCACTTACTGGAATACTGCACTGTGTTAAAAATAATATTGAGGCAAACAAAGACACATGCCTTTCTCACTTTACACAGCCATCACATTTGTGAATTTGCATCCCAGAAAAACATGTTTTATTTGGATGTCCAGTTTTTCAAAAATATTCTCCAAAATTCTTATAAGCCTAAGATTTTAAGCCTCTGTACAAACATATTTGGACTGATTTTTTTTTTCATTTTTACTGTTCTGGTATGTCTTTTAGTTAATTTACTATGAGTTGTCTAGGGGAGTGTATTCATTTGACTTCCACAGCCAATTAACTGTTTGACTTAAAATATACAACTATACCAACAAGCAAGAAAATAAATACATAAAGATAGAAATAAGCCTACACAAGAATAAGTGAATATAACGGATACATAAAAATGAATATCCAACCTGATTTAGTTATGTTACATGGCTTGTTTGTGAATGCTAAAGCATTACATACTGGCTGGGGAAAACCTGGATATAAGAACACATGGAAAAATAGATGAGTTGGTAACTTTACTGTGCTCACATCTTATAATTATGTCATGATACATTCCTGTCTTCGTTTGTAGCTTACAAATATACCTCTACATTTATAAAGATTCATATGCTATAGAATATTTATTTATTCATTTTGCAATAAGCACATTTCCCATTTTGTTACTTTTTGAAAAGTTTTAAAACCAATTGTAAGCATTGTTTTTAAGTAAGAGCTGTATTAATTTGACTCTATTTTCACAGGAATGATTGATCCATATTATTTCCACAAGTATCAAAAATGGATTCACAGTCACTAGGTCTAGGTCTGAGATACTTGTTCAGTACACATCACCTGAGTAACTGTCACATTCACGAAGATGAAGACTTGCTTCCCTTCACTCATTTTGCCAATAGTATGATTATATGATCTCAACATTAACATATGAATATATATATGACATAGCAGTTATTTTAATGTATATTCACTTAGTTGAAGGTGGGTTTAATTTCTAACTTATTGGCCATTTCTAAGTTTTTTATGATTTAAGATTTGGTATAAAGCAAAGAAATTGTAAAAGAATGGAGAAAATAAACTATGTGAACACATGTAAGTACATATTTATATTGGGAACCAAAAACACAAATGAGTACAGGCCGCTGGAGGAGATATTTGGAAGGCAGAAAGATTGGTGAGTTTTTACATGTTTCTGTTTGCTTTAAGTGGATATTGCCCATATTCTTTTAAAGTGTCACTAGATTGCTGTAAAAATATTTTGGAAAAATTTGATGACTCTAGTAGTTATTTTGTGACAGAAACCATTATTTATGGCTATGTATAATCTTTAATCTTTATAATCTTTAATCTTATGGCTAGGTATAATCATCTATTACTGTTATTAAGTAACAAACTCACAGATCTATTTTATGTAAGCTTTAAGTTTAAATTTTGTTTTTCTTTCATTGTTCTCATAAATTGGACATATTTTAATACTATCAAGGAAGCTGGGTTTTTTATTATTCATGAAATTCACTATGTAGTCTAAGGGTGGCCTCAAACTCACAGCAATCCTCCTTCCTTGTCCTTGCTAGCACTGGGTTTAAGGAAGCTTTTGAGTAACCTGTAATCTACCTAATGTAAACAAATAGAAGTTTCTTAACTACTTCCAACATTTACACTATTAATTGATTTTTCAACTTTAACCTCATTTCATACATAAATTCAACATATTAACATTTTGGAAGCATTTAAATGGATCCATTAGTAATCAGTAGAATATTTTCATAAATTCCTTAACCATAAAATTAAACTCCAAAATATAGTGACACTTGAGACTCTTTAATATCATGCAAAATTTCTTTAACTTTTGATATAAAAATCATGTCCTAAAATTTATTTTAAAAAGATTTAATTCAAATTAAATGTTCACTGGATAAATAATGTTCTGAATTCCCTTATTAAATTATTTTAAATGGTTAATGAAACTGACTGCATAAATTATTACCAAGAAAAATTCCATTTCTAAATACCTTTAAAAAGAAACACATTAATGTTGATAATTAATGTTGTGGTGAGCCTTGTTAGTAATTCCATTACCTCCATGGTTTGTAAGAAAATTATTCACCAAATGAAATTGAAACAGTAACCTATGCTAAATGGGGTACAGACAACAGGTGAATTCACCCCTTTACCATGAAGGGAAACTCTGAGCCTCTTTCTCTAGTCACTAGGCTGTCCATGGAGGTCAGTCTTCATTCTCAAATGGAAGCAGCTAAGAACATGAGCCCTCTCAACTTCTGGAAATTTATCAGAAATTATCTTTTGTCTGGTCTGCATCAGTAGGTGCATGCCCTAGATACTTTTGCACTGTGCACAACTTATCAAGTTCTTGTTTCATACTAGGCTGAATTTCTTTCATATTCCTACAATAAAATTCAGGCACAACACCTATGGATATTGACCTGATACCTGATTATACTTTTTTATATCTCCCAGAACATGGCTGATGCTTTGGTTAAATCACTATAATCATACTATTGACATAATAAAGAAAATTATGCATATTTTAAAAGTACTTGCTCAAGAGATTATGGAGAAATGTAACTCTAATTATACAGGAGGTTTTAGATTAATGACTGACAGATTCCCTATAAGAGCACATGGGGATGAGTTCTCTGTGATGGGGTTTAGTTTCAATCAGAGCTGGATACTATCCAGTCACAATGTCATGATGCTCCTGTATCTTATGCAGCCAGGCTCATCTCCTTTGCTTCCCAGACAGTGTTCAGACACCTGTGCCATCCTTGTGTGTTGGTACATGTTTGTCATTTTCTCCAGGCTACATTGATATTTATCATGTGCTTTACAAAGCAAAGGATATCAGCTAGGCTCCTAGTGACCGCTGATCAGAACCATCTGTGTATTTGGCTGGCACTTTAAAGGTGTTTCTTTGCCACAAGCTAATAAAACTTTAGATTTTCATATCCTCTATGCTACACTGGTGCTTTTGTTTGCTTGCCTCTGATTTGCCACAGGTGATAGGCAAAAAGTGCTCTTCATCACCAGCCAAACATGAGACAGAAATGATCAAACACGTGGTGCTAGAGCTCCTCCGATCTCCATTTTCCCTTCAATAATAAACATTAAAGCGTGAGCTGTTATTATTGTTCAGGTAAATATCTTAAGGCTTCTTTGTATATTGGAAGGGGTATTTGACTAGGCTCTATACAGAGCGGATGCAGAAGATGCAATTCTCATTTCTAGTTATTCTCTTTAATAGAAGCTGCCCCACCCTTTCTGTGTACTCCTTTGTCTGTTTTCTGGTGTTTATGGAGGGGCTTGAGGAGTCATCTGAAAGGACACACAGGTAGGCATATGTTTACATGACTTAGAAAGAGCATGGGTACCCCACATCATGGAGATGCCACATCGGTGTGAGTGCTTATCATCAGCCTGTACTAGAGGTAGTAAAAAGAAAAGCTCCTCTCCAATCCAGTGGTACTATATTTTTTATTATTAGTTGACTGGATTTCTAACTGAAAATAGTAGCTGAGAAGGTGTCTCATAATATGCCAAATTAGGTTTCCTTATTTGCAAACATATAATGATTTATTCTACTGAACTGATTATGAGGAAAAGTTATAGCAAACAATAATATAAATAAAAATTAGCAGTGTAATTGGTTTATATGTGTAAAATGTTTTTATGTTTCTGCACCAAATACCAATCTGAAGAGAAGAGGGGATGGAGGGTTATAAGAGCCATGGTGGGGGAGAGAGAAAAAAAATCTGGCTACCTCTCATATAACCCACAGACCTCTATCCCATGGTCTGGTCCAGCAAGTACATGTAGGAAAGCCCTCAGCAGGGTGGGAACAGGGAGGAGGGAAACAGGGATACCACCACCATAAGACTTGCTTATGCAATGTATCTAATTACTGACAATAAATATGAAAAAATATTTTATTCATTATTTATTTGCAGAAAGAGAGGATATATATATATATATATATATATATATATATATATATATATATATATATATATATAGAGAGAGAGAGAGAGAGAGAGAGAGAGAATAGTTGCACCAGAGTCTCCTGCATCCAACCTCCAGATGTATGCATCACTCAGTGCATCTTCTTTATGGAGATACTGGGGAATCGAACCAGGCTGTCAGGCTTTGGGGGCACCCTTAACTGTTAATACATCTCTCTAGTCTCCAAACTTCTATTTCTGAAGAGAGACTTAGTTCAGTATTGGTTAATTTGGCCTGAGCTTGCCATATTTTTCAAAAAGCATATATGTGAGTGCTTGTTTTAATACATTGAGAAAATTCTTGGCAATAATTTGAGGAGATGGTGGGATGGTTTAAGAAGCTTTCAAAGAGATCAAATATTATCTCACAGATCTTCTCAAACCAGAAGGCCTCTAGGAAAAAGAACTAAATGTACGCAGATGTCCTTAAAAGCTTTGTGGATATCACTTTTGTCTAATGGCATGAATGGCAAACAGTCTTCATCGAAGGCCTGCAGAGTCCTACAGACCATTCTAGCCACACACACACACCACAAGCTTGACTTGAAAGGGACAGAGGAAGTACAAATGAAAAGAGGTTGTCAGCCCTCCTCCCAAGTTTTATTGGTGCTATGTTGGTTTTCTGTTATTATAACAGATTCTTGAGGTAATCACCTTATAAAGCGATTTATTTTGGCTTTTAATATTGGAGATTTGAGTCTATGTGAAGTTGGCCCTGTTGCTTTGAGGCCTGTGGTGAGCCAACGTGTCATGGCAAGGAACATGTGTCCCAGCAAACCCACCCACCCAAGGCTAGAACACAAAAAAAGAAAAGGAAAAAGACCAAGTCCCCAAATCCCTTCAAGAATAAATCCTCCCAAGCCTGAAAATATTTTATTAGGCCCAACACTTAAAAACTTTACAACCTCCCAACAGTGCGGCTCTGAGAAACAACACTTCAACTCAGGGGTCTGGGAGACACAGGATCCAATTGACAGGCCTGAGAATGCAGTTCAGTTTGTAGAGTGCTTGGCTCTACTTGGGTTGAGTTCCCATTACTGTAAATCAATCAATCAAAAATATAAATATATTCAAAGTACAGTGGGCAAGAAGCCCCTAAGAAAATACCTGCAAAAAATACCATAGATAATGCCCACAGATTCTTATTACCTTGCCTGACAAACAAATCAAGGAACTCTCATTTGTCCAGCAGGATTACAGACTGCTCTGGAATAATGGCCAACGTTACCTTTCATGTGAACCAGAGTATTCCAACTATTGTCCTAAGGCTGTCTCAGCCTTGTTTGTTGGAAGTATTGTGGGTTATAGTGGTTTGATTCAAGTGTCCTCCATAAACTTAGTGTTTTCTGAATGTTTGATTCCAAGCTGATGGCAGTTCGGGAATTGGAACCTTCTTAGAGGTGTATTGTTGGAGACGTGCTTATGGGGGTTATAGTTGACATCTCCTTGTCAGCTTTTGGCACACTGTCCTGCCACTGTTTGCAGTGCTGTGACAGAGGTGATGTCCACCCTCTGCTCATGCTGTCATTTTCCCTGCCATCATGGAGCTTCCCCTTGAGTCTGTAAGCCAAGATGAACCATTCCTCCATAAGCTGCCCTTTGGTTGTGTTCTTTTCCGCACAGCAATGAGAAAGCTGATTTCAACATGGGTAGACATTTTATAGATCCTAATTTTATAGATACATGAACAGATAAGAATTGTAGCCCAGGAATTTAATGAAAAAAGTGATCAGGATGCACATTTGTACTTAATTTAATGATGAATTTGTGAAATTCAGCTAAGGCAGGAAGGGGACAAGACTTCTGGAGGCCTTGAAAGGGGGAGGATGTGTATCTTTCAGGGTGTAGGGCAGACCATAGTAGGCACATTTCTGCTAGGGCCTTCAAGACTTCTGACCCCGCTTCTACCTTGGTATTCATGTCCTAGGTAGATTCCTATTAAGCATGCAAAGGACCTATGGATCTGATATAGTTGTCCATGGTAGTGTTTCATGTCCAATGGTGATGGGATTGTCACTTGACACTTAAATCTTATCCTTTAACACAGAAGTAGTAGAGAGATTGGCAGTTGGAGGAATTTGGTTTTGCTAATCTGGTGGGAAGCAAATTTCCACATGGTGAACTGTCCATGGGGGCTGGATAGCAAGGAACTATGAGAGAACTCTAGTTTCTAAGAGTGGTCCCAGACAGTAATGTATAAGCAAACGTAGTCATCAGTTAAAGCCATAAGGAAGCATAGGTCATAATTATGCCCAAAATATATAAGTCTTGAAGAGAACCATAAACCTCAGGTAAGAATGTTGGCCAGGCAACATGTTCATTTCAACCTGGTGCAACCCTGGAAAGGGGACTGAGTTATCCTACATATGGACTTCTAAATTATAGAAATATGAGTTAAATAAATAGGTATTGTTTTAAATCATTCAATTTATGGTAATTTGTTATTCAATAATAAAAAAGATGGGGCCAAAGCACATTTACTGACAGTTTTATAACTACACCAGTAAAAGCAGATAACAATGCTATCATTTTATATGTATCATACCATAATGTATTAAATATTGCTTATGAAGCTTGAGGCATAAGCACTTGTGAAATAGATGTAATTTTAAGATATTTTTAAAAATCATAATCTCGCCTGATTTAATTGGCATCTCTCAAAGTTTTAACCATAATAGAATCTAATTTGATTTTCTCTGTGCACCTGGTCTCCACTTTGGACAGCATTGCTCTACCTGACACACCAAATTCAAACGTCTCTGTCTGAGACTCTGTAACAACCCTAATAAACAGCATTAACCATTCTGTCCTCTAAGCCACCAAACCACATGTTACCTGGAGTTCTGCCTGTGGTATACCTTATCCTATAGGTTGTTTGCACGCCTATGTTGTCCTGAAATTGAAGACTGTTGTAAACCAGTTATATTTCTCTTTTTGGCAGTGGCTTGAGACTCACAACTCCAAAATCTGAGAAAGTGCCTGATGCATAGCAGAAACATGGACACCTCCGGAACTGAACTATGAGCAGGGGATTCCACACAATGTATTCAGTTCTGCAACATTTTCTATTTCCCATTTTTCTGAATGTCAGTCATAATCATGTACAAAATATATAAGCCTGGAAAAGGATCATAAACTTCTGGACATCCTTAAGCAAATAAATATACAGGGTTTATTTAAAATTTATTTTTGTGCTTTAAGCATGAATTTATCTTTAAGATTATGATATCTTATGTCCTCTGAGGCAATTAAATGACTTATAAAGTTAATTAAAATATCTATGTTTGGACAGGAAATATGGCTCATTGGTTAAAAGCACTTGCCTGCAAAGCCTAATGGTACAGTTTTAATTTCCCAGTACCCAAGTAAAGCCAGATGCACAAAATGGTGCATGCATCTGGAGTTTGTTTTCAGTGATAGGAAGCCCTAGCATGCCCACAAACAATCTTTCTGTGTGTTTCTCTCAAATAAATAAACAAATGAATAAAAGTTTTAAATATATCTACGTTTGTTCTCATAGATTAGTACTGTTTGAAGCCTTAATCACAGGAAGCTTCTATCTGCAATAGCTAAAGGATAATGCAGAGACATCTGGCTGGCAAAATTCCCAAGAATAAGTGACAACTGTATGTTCAGCCCTGAAAAGGACATCGAAAACACTCTTTCCAAGGTTCAGCAAGACTCGTGAACAGGGGGATGAAAAAATGTAAGAGCAAGAGAAGGGGAATTGTGTTGTCTTCTGGATAGGACTTGACTGGTCCTCATGAATTCACAGAAGCTGTGGTTTTCTGCACAAGACAGAGCCTGTCAGTATTTCATCATGGATGAGAGAAAGATTGCTAAGTCCCCACACTTCCCACATGAACTAATAGCAGCTGATGGTTTCTGAGGATGGAGAAGTCTTGTTTTTCAGTGGTATAGCCACAGGTATGTTTTCCATTCTTCAGTGAATAACCTCCCATCCATGATCATCTGAGAGAGCCGAATTTAACTCAATGGGTAAAAAAAAATGTATGAAAGGAGGATGGGAATTAATTGGGAAGAAGAAGGGTTTTAGTGGGGGGGAATAACAAAGTAAATTGAGGAAATAAAATCAAAGAACATTACATATGAAAGTGTCAAAACTAAAGCATTAAAATCACATGCCATATTATTTACAAATATAAAGTATGCCTGAATAATTTGATTTTTTATATTCCCATGGATAGTTTTATGTCTATTTCATGCTATACAGCAAGCCTTTTATCATGAAGATTAAACAGATACAAGTAACTATCAGTTGATACGCTCCTTCTGTTCGGATGTATCAGGCAAATTCTTTTGAACATCTGTGAAACCCTCTGTACTTCACAAAAGTTGTGTTTATAACTTCATGTGTTATTATTAATGTTTGCTTGCTTGATGATTCATCCTTCCTGAAGGGAAGAAAGTCGGTGCCAGAGCATTTATGGTACTCTGGCCCTTGCTTATTAAAATTCTGTTACTTGAAAAACTGAAGCACACACATATTCCCACATCCAAGGAAAACAAGTTGTGTATAACCAGAAATACTGTGTTCTACTAGGAGTTTCAGTATTGGTTTTAGCATTTTCAACACTAACGCTAATTTTCTTGGCAAAGATATGTACATGCCAATTAAAATAACATGATTATTAATAATTAAGACAAAAATCAGAAAGTCTATTCTGATAAGGGATAGCTTTATGATATTATCCTCAGGTGCTATAAATGCAACCTGATGTTGTAAATTGACTGTTTACTGAAGATACTCAAATCTAGGAGTTAAATGAAAAGGAGATAATGGCTTCCCAGCAATTTGGAAAGTTTGATGAGATTAGGTAAAATTTGAGTTACTTGGATCCCAAACTCAATAGGCCATTTATAGCATGTTATCAGACACAAAATCCCAATACTCATGCCAACTTTTCATTATTGTTTTGTTGTTAGTGTGGTTGGTTGGCTGCTTGAATTGTAGTATAAGAGAGAAAGAAAAGGAGGAACCAAAAATCCTGAAGCAAGGAGAGTAACTAGATTGCCGTCCAGGACATAGGCTGGCTGTCTAACAACAACTGTCTGCAGACTGGAGAGTCTGAGAACTTGGTAGCCATTCTATCCATGAGGCCTCAGCAGTCCTAATCTGACCCCAAAGGCTTAGATAATTCCTGGAGAGCTGTTGGTCTTCAGTCCAGTTTGGAAAGCTAATGAAGCTGGGTTGCAATGTTGAAGACAGCATAATCAAAGCCCTGGAGGGGGCATGGTCGATTTTGGTGCTTCCTTGTTGAAAAGAAACAAGAAGACATCTGTACCCTGTGTCACACAGTGACTGCATGACCACTCTTAGAAAGGAATATAACAGTGACAAAAACACTGTATCTGACTATATTCCATAGCAGAGTGCCAGCAAGGACTATTTCTAGGAATAGTCCTGACAGTAGGGATAAGCAATCCGTGCTTCCTGAAGAGGAATCTAGAAGATTATTCAGCACTTTAAAGACTTCACACATTCCATTTCCCTTCCTCTAAAAACTTGTTCCCAGTTGAGCATTAAACATAAATTCTGACCCGCGGAATCAAAGTTATAAAATTTATTTCCAACATACTTAAGCCCAGGTACATTGTCAGTTCATCACCTTCAAGTTCCTCTCTGTAATCACCGGATTTGTCTGAACTGAGATATTTCTGCAATTGTCAGCACTCTTGAAAACACACCTGCTCCATGGAAAACCACGAGCCTCATACATTTAGTGTGTCTTCCTTTCTTGTGACTTGCCTAGAAAGTCAAGGCTTCAGTAAGAGTAGCTTCTCCTTCAGCATTTCTGTGTAGATGGGCAAAGTCTTTGATATTTTTCTTAGTTCAGAAACTTGTAGAGAAGATATTTGTTGTCAATTTTAGTTTTTAACATGAAGCTATCATTATTGTGTAAGATATAATATATGCAATTACATTTTTATGTCATTAAACCCTAGAACCATAAATAATCCATCCGCAATATCATTTACCCAAGTTAAATTTACTATTGTGATCGCACCCCAACAATACAAACATTTGTGGGAAATTACTGAAACATTGAGGTGTTCTGATACTGTACTTTATTTTTTAAGTTTTTTATAGAGGATTTTAATGCAAGAATATATTATAATTTAATCACAGTCCCTTTCTCTCTTTTGTCCCCTCTCATCCATCCCTATTCCTCTGAGCCCCTTCCTCTTTCCAAGCAGACATTTTGTCCTCCTCTGGTCTAAAAGTCAAATTATCAACTGGCTCAATATTGTGCAGGTTTTGTGGGGATAACAACCTCTACTGTGACATCTTGAGTGCACCAGTCAGTTCATTTATGGAGGACAATGCTCCAATGCCACCCTGTAGCTCTTATGTTTTTTCTGCCTTCTTTTCTGCAATGTTTCCAGAGCCTTGACAATTGTGAAAGAGATGTCTCAAGTAGCTCTGAGCTTTCAAGAGCTTCTTATGTTCAGCACTGTCAGGAATGTTTTTTTTTTTCCTCTTCGGTATCTGGCACCATCTCCATAGATAAGGGAGATCAGCAGTAATTTTCTTTCTGCCACAACCTTCGCAATGATCCCTGAGTCCTGAACGATGATCTTTATTAATTTGTTCATCGATTTCTATACAATGATTATAATGATTTATAATTTGCTTTACTATGAAGGAGCCTCTTATACTTACCAAATATTTTGTGATATTAGATACGAAATGTACAAAGCACCTATGGAAAATTTGGTGAACATGCAGTACTTTATTTAGAACCTGCATATTGTTGAATTTATTTCTTACTTGTCTAATTATTTTACATACATTATTATTATGAGGAAAGTATTCCCTTTAAGGACTTAATTATTCTAGGTGAGACAGGAAGCATTTGCTATTTTTGTGTACATTTTGTAATTATCTACTTTAAGAAATAAACTTTTAGTGCTTTTAATTGGGGCATTTGAATCTTAGGTGGAGCACACTCACTTTCTCATTTCCATGTAAATGTGTCAACTTTCCAGGCTTTAGGGACAGAGCATATCATTAGCTATGGAGACTGGTGCTCATAATAGTCACAAGAAGCAGGGCATGATTGTGGTTTCTTTAGCAGTCCAATTCTAAGCAAAATTCCATTGTATCTTAGTTTACAGGAGATTCCTCCTATATTTTCCTTTGTATAAACACAAACACTGCACTGGTGACCACCCAGAAGTAAAAGGCCTGTTACTAAAGGGATATGAGAAGTTTGGTTAAACATATGTTCTTGTTTATATTATGCTTTTAGACAAATTTAAATGGAGATTGAAAAAAAGAGATGCAGTCTCTGTCAGGCATAATTATTTTCAAACATCTGCTGTGAGACAATAATACCTATGAAAACAACTTCCTGGATCAGAGGGACTTTTAAATGTCAATTTGCAGATGACTGAGCTGCTATCAAACTGATGTGGGGATAGGAACAGAAAAGCATATTTAAAACAATCAAAAAGAATGCTAAGATGTTTATCAAAGTCTGCCCATTCCCTCTGGGGACCCAGAATTCCATGCCACACTCTTCATCTTTAGGTGCTGGAGGCTTCACACAAGCATCTTTGCCCATTTATCTTCTATCAGCTTACATGTCTCATTGCTTAGGGATGCTTTTTGCTAGACTGTATCGGAAAGGCCTCCGGCTATTGTCTCCAATTTGCCTGTATTTTTCATTATATTTTAAAAATAAATACCGCTCATGGTTTTGTTCCTGAGAAAATTTAAAGAGAAAGGGCAGTCTTAGAATGGCAATTTCAACAACTAACAGAGACCTTCCAATAAGCTGTAGAATAAATGAAAACTTTAAAAAATAGTAGCACAGGAGCTGGGGAGATAGTTCAGGCCATAAAATGCCTGAGTTCAATTACCAGTAGCCACATAAATGGTGGGCATGGTAATGTGTGCCTGAAATCCCAGTGCTAGGGAGGGGAAAACAAGGGGGTGCCTGGTGTATGTTTGCTGACTAGTCTCGCCTTATTGGTGAGCTGCAGACCATTGAGAGACCCTGCCCCCAAAATAGATATGGATGGTGTATCTGGGGATGACACCTGAGGTTTTTCTCTGTCCTGCACATAGACGTGCATTCAATCCCACCACATGGGCATCTATATACATATGACTATACACATACACACACGCACATCACACGCACAGGAGCCCACAAAAATTTAATTTTAGTAGTTGTATATATCAGCTTGGTTAAGCCAAGACTATGTTTCTCCACATTCCCTTCCTAATATAGTTTCTGGCTAAAGTTAGGCATAGGAACAATTTGCACAAAGTTTGGAGACTGGAAATGTGCCTTGAATATCATGGCTTGATATGATGAGAGACAAAGGTGACAGTGAGTTCTTGCTTGTCCCTAACTTCCCTTGCTCTGTGTTTAGCTCTTTCTTTTAGGCCTTCAATTCTTCATCTTTCACAATTCTGTAAGACCATATGCTATAATGAATCCATTATTCTATAACACAGTAGGTCTACTTGTGTGATTAAACTGTGATTTATAGAGAGTGATAATCACCATTTATCTCACATTGTTTCAATTTTGCTTAATTTTAATGAAATAAAATTAAAGTTTTAAGTGAAAGCTAGGGATTTCATATTACATTTCAATTGCTAAAATTGAAAATAATTTAGAAATTGTATAGCATACCTTTAAACTTTATGCTACCCAAAATTGAGTAAATCAGGGTAAGGTATATAGAGATTTGAAAACATTTTCTAGATTAGTAAAGCAGTTTCTATGCACAAACTTTTACATAATCCTAAATAAAATATTCTGGAAAGCTTTAGAGGTTGAAAATAAACATTTCAGAGGCTGGAGATATAGCTCATTGGTTAAGGGTGATTGTTTGCAAAGCCTGGTAGCCCAGGTTCAATTTCACATTACCCTGGTAAAGCCAGATGCCCAAAGTGATGTATGGAGTGTGGGGAAAAAGAAAATTAAAATAAAAAATGAAATCAATTCAAATAAAAAAAAAAAAGAATTTTGCCTCCATTTTCCGTTTTTGGTTTCTGAGCGCAGCATAAAGTGAATGTGCCCCCTACTTTAATTATTTTATTAATGAGTCAAAATCAAAGCTCAAACTATCTATAACATTCAAGGTTTTATCTTTAATTGTGCCTCAAATTGCTTTTAGTCCTTTTTACCCTAAAACCCAACTCTATAATACATTGACCATGTAGTTGCTAATTTTGTTTTTGATGATACCTGTTTGTTGAAATAAGAATATTGATACATAAATTTATATTTAATAACACTTTGTATGGGCTTCATTATTTCTTTTAAAGAGATAAGATTAAGTACCCAGGACAGCATAAAATTCATCATTAATAATGCTATTTTAATATTCAGGGAAATTCTTTAGGGCTACTAACAATTTGTCCTGATTTTATTCATACTTGGAAGTATCAAACTCATCTGTATAGTCATTTTAACAAATAACACTCAGTTTTGATGTGGAAAATATGTCATCTTTCCAAGACAGACATGTATTTTTACCATTAAATTAATAAATGTAATAGGGAAAAATGTTGATGTGCTATCTTATTAATAAATTTAAGTTTATAACACATCATTTACAAATTCCTATCATCCATATCATGAATATTCTTTGGAATATAGGTCTATTATGAAACATCATTTTAATCCAGCTGATAAGAGTTATGGGGGAGAATATCCAGAGACAGAACCTCCCTCAGCAACAATGCACAAAGGGGGAAGAAAAAAAACACTGGCTCCCTCCCCTATGGACAGATCCAGTATGCACACCGAGGAGGGACCCCAGTGGGTAGGGGACAGAGAGGAGGAAAATAAGACACCTAAGACACCGTCACAAGACTTGCTCATACAATGCATATAATTATTCGTAATAAAGATATTTTTAAAAGAGTTAAATAAAAAGCAGTGAAAATCTAGAGTTGATATTTAATGATGCAAACTTGTACACATTGACTTGATAATAACTCATATTGGACCATATTCTCTGTAGTATGGAAAGCTGGCTCTAAGAAGAGAGCTTAGGAGATTTCAGGATAGAAGCATTGTCCTGAACACACACATTCTAGCTCTCAGAAGTCTCCTAGGAGAGGTCGGCAGGACAGCAGGATGGGCCTACAGAGAAGTCCCCAGTTTTCCAAACGTACTAAAGACAAGGAACAGGAGTGTCTGAGCCAGAGTCATTTTGTTTATTCATGTAAAATATAGAAATAATTGCTAAGTAAGTGAATTAAGTGACTGTTTCCCTGGCCACAGAGTCCTGATGAGAACTGTGCTGTTCCTTGCACACTCATGACCCTGAAGGGCAAAGGGTGCCCTTCATAACTGTCAGGATATTCTAAGCCGTCTTCCAAACACTGGTTCTATGTGATTTATGGTCTTTTAATTTCATTCCCAAAATATTTTCCATAATTTAGAATTGAGAAACATTGAAGAATGATTTCAAAATCAAACAAAACACAGAGTAGTACATTTTGATGTCGTTCAAATAGCTTAATGTTTCTTATTCATGATTTTTGTTATTTCTTTACTTATGTGCAACATGACTTCAAGGAGACAAACTTGCATTTATCCTCATGCCTCTCTAACAGCAGACTTGATAATGTTACATTTGGGTTCTTTCTGTAAACTAATCAGATAAAAGCAACAGGAAAACAACACCACTGCTTATTTATCTGCCTTTTTGTGTGTTGGACAATTATTTGATTTCACTTTTTATTGACCCAGAAAAACAAAGTGCTTATCCTGTTATCTAGGAAGTCTCACATCTCTAGTGCTAAGACCCCTCCTTGCATCTTGATGAAGCTGAAAGAATATAGTTGCCACCATTACAACAATAATAATAACAGAAACCAATCTTTATATATGTAAATATACAACTTCTCTGAACCTCATTGGAGATTTGAAGGACCAAGCCAATGACCTAACATGAAATCTAAGAAAAGACAAACATTTCTAAGGTCAGACATGAGCAAGTGCCTGCGTACCTGGATACCAATGAACACAGGGCAGAATTCAGGGAATGTTTCACAAACTGCTGAAGTGGGTACTGATAGTATAGAATATTTGGGAGACACAGAACAGGGAAAATTCATACTAGCTCTCGATCTCCTTTTCAAGAGAAGAACACTGGGACTCATGAGAAAGTAGAAAGTCTAGGTTGTGAAAGTTGATGAGCAACCAATCTAAATAAGAAACATAACTAAACAGAGGCCTTAGTCCATTTTCCTGTGTGTGGGAAGGGGGAGGTGGGGAGGTCCTCAACATGGTATGGTAGGGCTGGGGAGATGGCTCGGTTGGTAAATTATATGCCTGGTAAGCATGAGAACCTGACTTTAGTCAGAGGAAGCCAGGTTAAAAAGTAGCACACATATATAATCCCAGTCTGGTGAGATGGAGACAGGTTCCTGGGATTCACTGACCAGTCACTCTAGCCTACTTGACAAACTCCAAACCAGTGAGACACCATGTCTCCAGAGAGGTGTACAGTGCCTTAGCAACAACACTCGAGGTTGTCTTGTGAACTCCACACATACACACATATGAGAATGCACACCCACACAAATATGAACATGCACACACATACATGTGCACACAGAATGGTAAAGTAAGGACAACAAGCCCTGTTATCCTTAGAGATGTGATGAAAACCCATTACAGTTAGGGGACTGGAACTATGCAACACCCACTGTGCTCCCAAGGAAGGGAAACTCTCTAAGGACAGTGTAAAGGAAGACTTAAAGAGTCGAGTAGCTGGCAGGGAGACAGATGCTCTAGGAATCAGGACATACACTCAAAATAAGGCCAGTGGTAGTGACTCCCCTTAGGAAAGGAGTGATAGAAAGACAGGTCCATTTCCAGTCACAAAGCCTATTAACTTTGATATATGTCAAGCCCTACACAACAATTATAAGGTATACAAATAGCAAGGTCAATGCAGATGGGCTAAAGACAAAGAACAAATAGAAAGAAGTAGACTTAGACACAGGACAATGACATACCTACCAGAAAATTTAACATCATCCTCACTAATATCCAAGGGCTGGCAGAAAAGGGTGAAAGCTTGTAGAATTAGAAGGATAATTTCATCAGGAGAAGGAAACTAAGCGAGAAGCCAACGGAAATGCTTGAAATAAAACAAACAGGGTTACAGAGATGAAACATGGCTTCAAGTGACTCCTCGTTAAACTTGACTTAGCAGAGAAAAGAATCAGTGAACTTGAAGACAATTCAGTAAACATGTCCCAAACTGAAGAACAAAGGAGGGAAATGAAACAACGAAACAGCACATCCAAGAGGTGCAGAACATTACCCAATGTCATTATATACATGCCACAGGAAACTCAAAAGGAGAGGAGAATGAGAGCAGACCAAAGGAAATGCAGGAAGAATAAATGGCTGAAAATTTTCCAAAATTAATGTCAGACCCCAAACCACAGAGAAACAGAGAACACTGAGCGGAATAAATTAAAACAAAACAAACAAACAACCACCCTAGAAGGATCATCTTGAAACTGCTGAAAACCAAAGACAAAAAGTCAATCCTGATGACAACCAGAGGAAAGAAGACACATTACATCAAAGGAACAAAAGGTTCATCGCCAAGTTCTCGACAGTCAGATGGGGATGTGAAGTCTCTAAAAGGACTCATAGATTGAAAGAAAAAAAAGCCATGTCAAACCTGGAATTCTAAATCAAAATACATTTGAAAATTAAATGTTTCCAGACAAATACCTTAGAACTCATTGTCGGTAGATTAGCAGTATGAGGAGTACATATTCACAAAGAAGAAGAAATAGAATAAAGAAGGTAAATATAACATTTATGTTGTCCTATTTTTGCCTTAGTATTTATATTTTATTATAGGATTGTTAGACAAAACCAAAGATAGCCCAATATTAAATGCTAAATATACTATCGCTAGATTAATACTCCTAATATTCCTGCTAGTACACATACAGCATATACACATGGGTTTTGCCTATGGGAATAAAGATCACAAGATCTTCCCTTGTGTGCGAGGTGCTCACGCCCTCTCTAGCTGCCACCGGAGCCTTTAGTGAAAGAAGGAAGAGTAGAGATTGATTCCACTGAGGCAGCAGAGTCATGGAGCTCTGAAAGTGTGGCCTTCCAACTTGCTGTTACCAAGGGCTTGCTTTTGGTATATGGTTTCCCTAGGAATTTTAAAGGGAGGCAGTTATAAAGAGCCAATTGTGGACATAAAACAGATAAAGCAGATGCAAAAGCTGAAGTACAAAAAAGAGGCAGAATTAATACTTAGAAGCAAAAAATGTATAAAATCATAAATTCTGTCCCAATTATCTGAACAATGATGCCATGTAAACAGGTTGATCCTACCAATAGGAAGAGCAAAATGGTCAGATATAAAAAAAAATAACCCTGGGTCTAGGGATAGAGCTGAGTGGTAGACCTTGAAGGGTGTTCAGTACTTAGCAATTCAAAAATAAAAATAAAAATAACCAAACTAATTTTTTTGCTATAAGTGATTCACCTTAAATATAAGGGCATAAATACTTTTAAAGTAAAGAAAAAAAAACACGAATCAAAAGAGAACTAAAATATCTATAAAATTCCCAAAGCTGACTTGAGAACACAAGTGACTGCTATGTGAAAACACAACCCACACCATCGTAATAGCCATGTCTCAAGAAGACACCCCTCAATCTGTATGCACCTAACCAAAAGCTTCAGAGTACACAAATCACAAATGATGAAATAGATAAATTTATAATTTTAATATGAGTATACTACTTTTGTTAAATGATAAAATGGGTGAAGAATAAATCAAAAGTATGAAAATAAGCAATAATCACAGGATTCAAGTTGAAAGCATACTTGTTGAGTATTTTTATAAATATGGTTATGTGTGATATTGGCCTATATTCCTATATTACTTCGCTCTTGCTTTGTTATGGTGATGTTCACTTTGGAAACTTATGTCCTTTTTATATTTGAACAGTTTTACATGCAAATCGTGTTTTTAAAAATAATGGCAAATTATTCAATGAACCCATGTGGATTTGAAATTTTGATATTTTCTTAATAGAAAGGCTTGCTAACAAATAAACCTCCATTCATGCTTCAAATTCAAAGAAAGTTCAATATTGTTATTTGTTGGGGAAATAAAACAAGTGCAGGGAAATACTTTTATACCTCAACCAAATGGCACTAGAACAGCAAAAGTTAAAGAATACTGGAAACAGCAGAACTGGTAAGTAGTGTTTTCTCTGCTCTTAGATATGCACAATGGCAAAGCACTGTGGGAAGGCATCTGTCACTTATGAAAAGGCTAAACATGTCCTAACTGTGTTTTCTAGCAATCTGATTTCAAGGTATTTGCTCAGTAAAAATGAAGCATGTTTTCAAAGCTGTCCATGGATATCACAACTGCTTCTTCCCAAACACCATTGCACAGCACAAACAACCTCCAACAAGGGAACAGTGACAGGTCCACTCAATGGAACACTCTTTAGCAGTAAAAATCAACAAAGCTTTTAAAAAGACACTTTAAAAATCAATTATATTTTCTCAGTGTATCTAAAACAAAGAAGTTTAATGAATATTTGTATGTAAAAATTTTTAAAAAGTACGTATGCAATTACACAAAAGTTAAACTACTGTTAATATTTTTAAATAGCAGAAATTAAGCATTCCTAAAGATAGATTTAATTATGAATAATTCAAATTTTATTGTGGTTAGTAACCAAGATTTAAAGTATGCACAAGTTATCAAACATTACTAGTAAATACAGTGCTACTGACCTAGACAAAACACTGTGCTCATTAACTGCAGAAGAGCTGGACATGTCTGTATTCATCCTTAATCCTGCACCTTGGGGGACTGAAGAAGAGGTATCATGAGTTCAAGGCTGGTCTAGTCTACATAGCGAGACCTGTCTCAAAAACAAAACACAAACAAATAACTCAAGTACACTTTCTTCTTAAACTCTCACTGAACACACAGAATTGACCAGTTATTTGCTGCAAAACAAATCTTAAAAGTAAAATGTATTTTCTGACCACAGGCAATTTATCTAAGTACCAGAAAGAAAATATTTTATTTGTAAAATTAAAATAATGTCAGTTTCTAAAATTTACCATAGGTGAAACAAGAAAACATAATGGGAATAATAGTAAAAATATATTTGAGAAACTTGTGATTCAACTAAACCCATGCTTAACTGAAAAGAAAGGCTTGAACATACATCTTTAAGAACAGAAAGATGAAAACTGGTGATGTATAAGCACTCAGTTGGAAGAACAGAAAGACAACAGAAAAATAAATTATGGAAAGTACATGAAGGAAATCACTGATATTGCCATTCTGATATCAGAAGGAAAGACCATCAAGTTTCACTATTAATTATTATATTTGACTTTTTTTGCTGGTCCACTTTATCAGATTAAAAATATTACCTTTGAATCCTAATTCTGCTGATACATTTTTTAGATTACAAACTTATCTATACTTTGCTCTGAATATTATTTGATATATTCACATTTTTCACTTTTTGCCCTCTGTGTGTGTGTGGGGGGGGTATTCACACAAATGTGTTTGTGTGCATGTGGAGGCCAGAACTTGACATTGGATGTCATCCAGAGTTGTTTTCTAACTTTGTTTTTGTGTGTGTATTCATGTATGCATGGTCATATGTGTATGAGGGAGATAACTTCTTCAAAATATGGTGGAAAGGATTATAGATAATCACAGAAGGGCTTAGGAGACTGCTCAGTGGTTAAAGGCACTTGGTTGCAAAGCCTTCTGGTCTCAGTTCAATTCTCCAGTACACACTTAAAGCCAGATGCACAAAGTGGCACCTGTGTCTGGAGTATGTTTGCAGTGGCAGGAGCCCCGGCATGCCCATTCTATTTCTTGCTTTCTCTCAAATAAATATTTTAAAAATAAACACAGAAGGATGGTACGACAGGAGAGAGGGGGAAAAGAGAGCTAGATGTTTATTAAATTTTGAAAAGAAGAAATGATTACTTGTATATATTATAGTGTGTGCATTTAAAATATAACTTTTAAAATTAAATAAGAGTACTTCTCTCTTTTGCTTATTTGGCTTGGTCTAATATCATTATTTCAAAAGTTCATGAATATCTCCATTTTACAAGTTAAAGAGTTAAAAAATGAAAATTTGGAATTCACATTTATAGGCACATCATTGTCAAATATTTGGAGCTAAATCTAAGGAAAACTTTGAAACATCTGGAGGAATAAAGTCTGCCACAAATAGAAAGAAATAACACAGAAATTGAAAACGTCATTTTTACAGTTACCAATTGTCTGAAATATTTTTATTGAGTTAATAAAGTTCAAATAGCACCATTATATTTTTATGAAAACTGATAACATGATTTTAAAAGATGATGTGGATGAGCTCATCAAGTTGCTAAGGTAATTTTGAAGCATATGATGAGTTTAATAAAAATTAGATGTTATATGAGTAATTGACTCCAGACAAGTGTGCTTGTACAGGGACAACTAGACAACGAGAGGAGAGTCACAGTTCTGTTTTGTACAGTCACCTCATTTACAGCCAACATATCGTTTCAATAAAGGCCCCTAAATCAGAAGGGTATGCATTAAACATGACTTCCCTGCCTCATATCATATAGATTAATCCATTCTAAGTAGTTGATACACATAAATTTGGAAGGCAAAAATGCAACAAGCGGAGACTATCTTCAATGCTCACTATGAAAATGCACTTCTTAACCATGGTAGGAGAAAGTACCATAAAGATTGATAAATTGGAATACAGTTGTGTGCTGTTTATCAAGACATCATGGCAAGAATATAATTACAACTGAAACAGTAGATGTGGTCTTTGGAAGCCTTGCAAATAGTTTCCTAACTGAGAGTCAGAAGCCAGGTGAACTGAAAAAACACATGTGTGATCCCTCACAGCCTTGAATGCCAGAGGCATCACAGGCCACATTACCTTGTCAGAAGACCCTGGGGGAAGATACATTCCATGCCTTGTTCAGTCCAGCTAACTACATCATTATAGGCTCTAACTCCTGATCGCCTATCTCCTGTATATGTGCCAATCTTTCCTTTAATGATGCACATAATTGAATTTAACACACACCTGGGTAATTCAAGATAACCCACTCACCTTAAAAGCTTTTATTACACATGCTAAATATTGGTCTTAAGGATTCCAATCAGTGCTTCTTGATGGTCCTAAAGGATTTAGGAGATCAATATTCAGCCTACTACAAAATGTAAATTGATCAAGGGTTCATATGTAAAACTGTATGAAAAACTCTTACAAGTCAATAAAGTATAAGCAGTCACCTAACATAATTTTTCAAAGGAGGGCACCAAAATATCCATAAATGTATGAAAACTGTGTTTAACTTAATCAAAATCAGGGAAACATAAAGTAATAGCACAATCATACCACATAATTTGGTAGCTCTGCAAACTTGCCAACATGGTAAAAAGGAGACTGACCACCTTAGGTTTTGATGAGAATACCTCCTGATCAACTGCAACTGCAAGTCCCACACACTGCTGGGGAGAGTATAAACTGGTATAGAACTATCCTGTTGAATTAGAAGCTCACATCACCATATGATCCAGTAAATCCACATGTATGACCTATTTCAAAGTTTGCAAAGACAGTTAAAAATTTCACAGCATTATTAGTCATAATAGGCTCATGCAAAGGTGTGTTCTCTATACATATGATTGTGGAAAAATTTGAATATGAGAGGGGAAATGTAAACAACCTAATTAAACATATAAAAATGAAAAAAAAACTGAAATGAAAGCACCCATTTTCAGCCACCATGAAGAAGATTGAGGCTGGAATTTGGATTTAATGTGTAACAACTTAGTTTTTTAACCTTGGTACTACTATATCTCTCATAAAAAGTGTAAATTCCAAAGAAGATGGAGCAATGGCTCAGAGGTTAAGCCACTGTCTGAAGAGCCTAACAACCTGAGTTTGATTCTCCAAATACCAACACAGAGCCAGATGCACAAAGTGACACATGAATCTGGAGCCCGTTTACAGTGGCTGGAAGCCCTGGCACACCCATTCTCTCTGTCTCTCTCCTCTAGCTCTCTGCTTCCAAATAATATATATATATATATATATATATATATATATATATATATATATATATATTATACATTATATATAGCATATACATTATATATGCATATATATTATATATTAAATATATATATATATATATATATATATATATTAAAGACAGTAATTTATAAGACACAGAGAGAGGGTTTAAAAAAAACAAGTATGACCACACCTTTAGCTCAGATTTTCATGCCCTAAAATAGCAAGAAATAAACTTGTAGTTTTGTTTATTTTCTCTGTACAGTTTTATTTTTGTATGTGCATATGTATATGAATGTTTGTATGGTTGTGAGTACACGTGTGCATTTGCTGCAGGTGCACATATGTGTGCAAGGTTTCGAGACTGGAAGTTCTTATGAGGGGTCTTCCTTTTTTGTTCTCCACCTTTTCTCCCCCTGAAACAGTATTTCTTGCTAAAGTAGAGCTCACTGATCACTGATTTGATATACTGGCAGCCTGTGAGCCCCAGGGATTCCCTGTCTCCATCTTTCCAATGCTGGAATAACAGGCCTGCAGTACCACGTCTGGTATTTTACAGGGCGCTATGGATGGGTTCTCAAGTCCTCAGGCTTCAGCAGCAAGCACTTTACTCACTTAGACATTTCTGAGCCCACTTATGGTGTTTAAAGCCTCCCAATGTGCAACAGCCCTGGGAAAGAAATTCAGAACAGAGAGCTCTGTTCAAGCTAGGGATAGTTGCATACCAAGATATGTTATCTTTGGAGGGCAGGGTTCACCTCTTCCACCATGATCTTCCTTTACCTCCTCCTTCTTTTTGTACTTCCTTCTCCTCCTCTTCTTGGCATACCTCATATCTCTACCTGCCTCTTAGGAAAGCATTTTAATGAATGGTTATTTGTTAGGAGAAATGCTCATGTTTATTTAAAGAAGACAAGGGAGAGAAAATGGGCATCAGAAAAATGGAAAGGATTAAGCTGAAGATTTTAGTTAATAAAATAAAAAAGATAAAAACATTGTAAAGACAATTCTATCTTTTGAATCAAAGCGTGGGAGTTGCCGTGCTCTCTTGCACCCTCCCTCCTCGTTTCTTGGGTCTCTATTACAAGTCAACATGTAAAAGGTGTGTCGGTTTCTGAAACACTGAACATGGCATTAACTTGAAACATGCTCCATAATTTTACCTCTTAAGAGATAGTTTAAGAACAGCTTCTCATAATCCAAAGCATATTTTGTTTCAGATGTCTTCACTAAATGATCAAACCATGATATTGGCAAAGTAACTCACACATGGGCTACAGCTTTCAACATGACCTAAATCAAACAAAAAACCTGCCTGTAAATAATACAACTGGTTCCAAGCATATGAGGTAATAAAAGAATGAATATAATTAATGATCATTGTGTTTTCTTATCTGATACAGAGGTGAACTTTAATGAGTGTTGAAAAATGATGGCTAGGTTTCAGGAACCTATAGCCACAGATTGAGCCCATGTATATGAAATTTATGATTTTTATTCTTAGATCTATTTGCTATCATGTGTGTAATTATCTTTATAATGGCATTAACTCAGATGTAAGTCTAGTAATTATAGTTAAGTATGACAGTATAAGTGGTAATACTGACAGAAATATTAGAAGTAGAATCTTCTACCAATTTAAGCATGTAGATATCAATTTGTGATCTAGACACATCAGATGTTATTAATTCTTTAAAGTGCACTCAATTTTAAAATGAAGTTATTTTTGGATATAATTTTACACACGTAGTAGAGTGAATTTTCATTGTAATATTCTTCATATAGTCTTACTAACTTATGTATTTGAATAATGCAGTATTAAATGTTTTCTATTAAAAATAGATGCCATATTATAGAATAGAACACACAGTACAAATTTCAAATAAAAGCTCATCTTTATTTTACAAAATATTTTTATTTGAAAAAAGAAGTAGAAGAGAAAGAGAAAGAGGGAGGGAATGGTCATACCAGTTCCTCGTGCCACTGCAAAGAAACTTTAGATGCGTGTAACACTTTATACATCTGACTTTATGAGGGTACCAGGGACTCAGATCCAGGCTGGCAGGCTTTGCAAGCAAGTACCTTTAACCACTGAGCCATCTCTCAAGCCCAAAACTTATCTTTACTAATATATATTAATCATTTACCAATCCAGGCACTGTGATAAGTATTCTTTCTTTTAATTCTCACAAAGCCCTATGTGGTAAAATACTACTTCTCTTTTTTTTAATATTTTATTTATTTATTTTCAAGCAGAGAAAGAGAGAGAGAGAGAGAGAGAGAGAGCACCAGGGCCACCACCATGTGGGTCTGTCATATGTGGGTACTGGGGAATTGAACCCAGGCCCTTAGGCACTGGAGGCAAGTGCCTTAACCGCTGAGCCATCTCTCCAGCCCACTACTTCTCTTTTTTAAATACAAGGAAATCAAGACAAAGAGAGGTCAAGTAGACTGAATAGCCTTATATAAAGTAAAAAGAACTCAAATCTGAGCTATAGACCTGAAAAGCTTTATATTGAGTACTCAGTACTTACTGCTTCTTGGGCCTTAGACAGTGAGTAGCACTTTTCATTATGATTCAATAAATATTCAAAATTAAAATAAATTTATGTACTTTGTTTAACAAGGTACAAAATAAATCTCTCTCATACACATACAAACACACACACATACACACGCACACACACACACACACACACATTATGGCTATCTATGTAAGTGCTTCCTATAAAATATGGCTCATAAAACATTTAAAAAGAAAAATTTGCCAGCTTTGGTAAAGAAAGCGAATGCTTACAGAAGAGAAAAGTCTTTGGTAATCACGCTGTTTCTTTAGGTGTATGCAGATTGGGTTTAATTTGACTCCATTTTTTTTCAAAGGAAGCTAATGTCCAATTAGTTCAGTGGGCCAAAGATGTATAGACAGAACATATAGGTAAATTATCAGAAGATAATAAGCACTCCTCCTCTTCCATTATCTCTTACACTCTTTCCATCACCTCTTCTACAATGGACCTTGAGCTTCAGAGGGTGTGACAGATAGAGTTGTCTCATTTGGTACTGAACACTCCAATGCCATGTCTCATCACTAAGAAACTCTGTGTGAGAGCAAGGTCAGCTCCAGGCCTGTGAGTATATAGTGGCAGAAATTCTGGAAAGAAACCTGACAAGAAAAGACACACCAAGTGAAAAATGTAAATGAATTAGATGGAATTACTATACAGTAACACAAAAATCATCTGAAAGAAACAAAATTAGGGAGGGTTGTGTGAGGGGACTATGACCATGGTAGCCTCTCTATTTGTATGGAAGTTGTCAACAAAAAAAACATGCTGGAGAAATGGCACAGCAATTAAGGCCCTTTCCTGCAAAATCCAATGATCCAGGTTTAATTCCCCAGTACCCAAGCAAAGCCAGATGCACAAGTGGCCCAAGCATCTAGAGTTTGTTTGAAGAGGCTGAAGGCTCTGGTGGACCCATTCTCTCTGTCTCTCTTCTCTCTATCTTTCTCTGCTTTCAAATACATAAATAAAAATATTTTTAAAATAAAAACACAAAAATTTAAAAAGATGATAGTATTAACAGGAAAGTAAATAATATGATAATATATTCTATTCATTTAATGAAGATATATTGAATCATTGAGTAATATCACGGGGGGGGGGGACAGTATCTTCCCATAGAGTTTCTAAGCTGTTAGGAAAGATGGAGGTTCATCTAAGAGAGCAATGAGATTAAGCTGGGCAAATCTGCAGGGACTAAGTCATACTTGATTATTTAAGCCTCTTTAAAGGATTAGGGCTTTTTATTACCCTAATATGTGGAAATTATTGAAGTGATTTAAGCAAGGGAGTGATGAGTTAATATTTCTATTCTTATAAGTTTCAGTGCGAAGAAAGGGTTGAAGGAGAGGAGCTGCTATACGAAGACCAATTAAAATGTAATGGTGTGCTTACTCTAAGATGATTAAAGGGGGAGCAAGAATAATATCTAAGAAGTATAAAGGCAGCTTTTGGTGACTTAAGGCATGATAGAGAAAGGGTAAGCATAAAAGATGATTCTCCAGAACTTGTCCTAAAGGATATATGATGGCGAGATTACCTGGCCACAGAACATTATAGAATGTCTGTGGGCTTGTTTTTGAACATGTTTGACATTGAGTGCCTATATTAATTACCCAATGTTGGTCTATATATCTGAAATTCAGAAAACATGTTTATATGAAGATACAAACATATGTGATCACAATGTAAATGGTAGCCAAAGTTACAAATCAGGCTAACAGTTGCAAGGGAATAAGCAGTGAGAGTGAGAAGAAGAAAACCTAAGAGAAAAGAGGCTATGAATTATACTACTTCTCCACACTCATAGTGCATCTTGGCCAAAGAGCCTAATCGATAGCAAAAGATGAAATCAGGTGAATACTGGCAATATTATAGAAGAGGTGGGTGATACTAACTACCCAGCATTCTATCAACTCTGTGGGGTACTTCCAAGCCATCATAGAAGATCGGACGTAAACTGTGAAAGAAAATGGAAATGTTAAAGCAGCTTCTTCTTATTACTCCCCATGGATACACACAAGATCTCTAGATAAAAGAACATCAAACTATGGTCATAACCCTACTATACAACTATCTTATACCTAGAACTACATTCCCATAAGGAAAAATATTTTAAAAATTAGATATTTCTATGGAGAGATTTTGTTCTCCAAAGTGCAATTAAAGAAATATAAACATAAGCTGGAGAATAATAAGAAGGTATTTGTAATACTTATAATTGAAAATCCACACAACAATCTATGTAAAATATTACAAAAGTGAGAAAAAAGTATTACAGAACTACAAGCAAAAAATAATCCAAAAAAATGGGCAACTATTTAAATGAAATATACAAAAGAGATACCCATGTGGCCAGTAAACATGTTAAAAAAAAGTTAACTCTTAAAAATCAATGGAATACACATTAATGCCAGTGTGATACTTTCTCAAATTCATCAAAGAACTAAGGAAGTCCTATATTTCCAAGTTTTGGTGACATGGTCAACAACTTACATCTCATAAACTTTTCATTACTATATAAATTGTTAAAATTAATGTCTATAACTTTTAATATTTCCTATCCAAAGTGAGGTTCACAATAACACATTACCTGAAAGTTCTAATGCGAGTTATATTTCACATAGTAAAATATGCACAAATCCACCAAGTAAGAAAGTTCGTGTACATTATTTATGAAAGTCAGAATGGAAAGTCATTCATACGCCTGATATTTCTCCATCACTTCCTTATCATAATATTCCTCTTACAAACTTCTACCTAGCTTTATGTCATATTTTATAAGAATTAAATTATTTTCATATATGCCACTTCACACTCACTAACTTTAAGGACCCTTCTCCCTTAATCTACATCAGAAATAATTTAAAGATTTAAAATGTGTGTCATAGGAGACCAGGCATTGGTTATGCAACCAAAACATTGAATCATCATTGAGTGGTTAATAGCTGCCCGCAGCTATCCCAAGAGAACCTTCAGTGTTGAAGCCTGGAGAGTGTCATAGCCAAGGGTGCATTGATATGATAAATACATAGTTAGTATTTGCCAAGGCCTGAAGGACAGCTCTATTAAACCACTGTTATTCTTAAGAAGCAGACTGGAAAGCACAGTAGAAAGACAAACCATAGTGTGGTTAGTGGCAACACTGACAGCACCTTCTTATCCTCACATGTGACCACTCCTTGTTAAAGTCATTTGGTTAGTAGTGAAATCTGGGCTGGCCCTACTGAGGTTATGTGAATATGGAAACTGTTGCAGAGAAACAGCTAGAGAGACCTGAGATTTTGTCTGCAGATGAGTCGATGTTATGTATCTGGGATAAAACAAAAAGTAGATTCATAAGTAAGATAGATGGGTTATTTATACACAAGACACTAGTTATTTTCTTGTTGATTATTTTCATCTAAGCTGTCAATTTGCTCCACCCTTCAAACATTCCAGCCCTTTGGATGGGCCTATTGTACAAGAATTTTGCTTTTTTGTATCTCCAGCTTTACAAAATGTTTTAGGAGTATTACCTATATTGAGAGTTCCAACATTTATTAGTTTTTATGATTTTTTTTATTACAAAGTGAGTCTGTATTCCTTAATTACATGATACAAAAGTACATTCAATTTTAAAGCTAAGGTGAAATTTGCAACTTAGGGAGAACATACTCCTTTTATGAAGACATTAATAATACCTGCTTTGCATGGGACTTTCCAATATTCTAAAGTATTTTCATTGGAGACCAAACCAGATTTAATTACTTTGCATAATGGTGTTACTTGCAGATTAAACAAGTCTGCCTCACAGATGATGCAGGAATGGATCATAAGCAACAAACATGTCTAGAACCCAGGTTGCATTGTTCTTTTTTTCTCTCCACTGAAGTTTGATTTATATTTATCAGTATTTCTACTATGCCAGACTGTCTACTTCATACTTTCTAGTCATTAGCATATAAGAACATTATCATGACACCAATTAATTATCTCACCCAAATAATTCATATCTTCTTTATAATTTTGGGCTTGCTAAAGAATTTGTAAGATATCTTCCACTCAGAAATGGCAACACTGACTTTTCCTTTGAGGCCATTTTATCAAGTGTCCTGCATTAGAATGATCATTGTCCAACCTTCTTGTTTAAAATAAAATTTTTAAAATAATAAAAATTTTAATAAATTTAGCAAAAATAAAAGTCACTGGAGGGCACTGCACAAGCTGCCAGGGGAAACTGATTGGCGATAACTGGAGTAAACAGACCATTGGCATGAAACATAGTCTGCGGCCATGAATAGGCTGGATACAGTTCCTACTGGGAGAGAACAGCAAACCAAGAAAGGAGCAATTGTGCAATGAAGGATCCTGGGCCTGGGGGATTCAATCAACAGCCATTAAATTCGGCCAAATATTCCACTCACTCAGGGGGAACCCTTGATTGGAAATGGGGATTTAGGGAAAGATGCACCGGATCCCATACTCTTGGGCTCCCAAGAAAAGATGCACTATGTGAATGTCTGACAGGGAGGCTACTAAAAATAGAAACTAGGTAATCCAGAATGCTGTATATTTGTTAACCTATACTGATCTAACTCTCCGATGGAGATTGTATTTGTATTTTTCAGTATATAGCAAGTGAGCTGTGGCCCATATAACCCTACCACCCGACAGCAGGCCAAAAGATGAGATCATGGCAAGAGATGAGCTACCACAGTCATATTGTGGAGGATCCATATGAAACCCTGCAGAGAAGGACGGGATGAACAAGGGACCCACAGCCATTCAACCAACTCTGGATAAGCCAAATGTGTTTGTGTTTTTCAGGATGCAACGAGAGAGCTGTGGCCCATCTAACCCTACCAACCAACCGTAGGCCTATGGCTGAGATCCTGGCAAGAGAGGAGCCACCACAGTCATATCGGGGAGGATCCATAGGGAACCCAGCAGACAATGACAGATGAACAAGGGACCTATAACCACAGTCATTCAAGCAACACAGGATAGGCCAATGAGACAGAAACCAAGGATTTGCGACACAAGAACCCCTAAGCTCGCAACATTAAAGCAGCCTTATTACTCACCCACCACGACTCAGGGAACTGAGCAGAAGAGGGGGCGGAAAGATTGTGAGAGCCGTGGTGGGGGAGACTGTCCAGAGGCATGGCACCCATCAGTAACAACACACTTGGGCCAGGAAGACCGGGCTGAGTACTAGGATATCCAGGATCCCTTGCCACAGGCCTAATACAGACAGCCCACAGAGGAGGATATACAACTGATCAGGGATGGGGAGGGGGGGAATTCGGGAATTCGGGATAACAATGCATTGTTTTCCCACTAAATAATGTAACTCATTATGGACAATAAATATATATTAAAAAAAGAACCAGGCAATTGGATATTCTATGTCAATAAACATAACATTCATTTAAAATAAATAAATAAATAAATAAATAGATAAATAAAAGTCACTACCCAAATAGTATTTATATTCATTTTTTAAAAAAGGGTCACAGATAATGTTTGTTTTTTTAAATTCTTAGAATATACATTGTGTGTATTGAATTTTAAAGTTCCTTCCATATCTGAGATTTTAGCATATTATGCCTAGCTAAAGTTTAAAGCTCATTTAGCCATGCATGCATACATAATTACAATGTATTTTTGAACAATACATTTTAATTCTTATCTTATGCACTCACTAGTTAAGTCATTTCTTCTCCACCCTCAGGATAAATATTCATTATAATTTGAATTTGTAAGTCAATATGCTAACCTACATTTATATGATATAAATAAATAGGATTAACCATGATGAAATAGTCTTACATTTAGATATGTTTTGTGAATATAAAGAAAGATCAATGGAAATGTCTAGGAAGCCAAACTTAATCAAGTTATTTTTAAATATTACTACAACTCTATGATAATAAGTCAGGGCACGTGAGCTAAACTATGAGTTACATACAAATGGCCCAATACCCATCTGTCACAGAGGAAGTTATAAACTGATTCATGTCACAGATAAGATTCTGTGCAATAATTTACATGGTCCATCTCACATCAGTGATGACCTCGCTTCTCTTTTCTATCATCTCTGTTTTGCATCTCAACAAGTTTAAAACCATCATGCACCTGCTTCAGATAAACTTAAGATGGTCTCATAAACAGACCACATCAAACTAAATTAAAAAGAAGGCAGAAGAGAGAAGCAGAGAACATTCAATTTCCTTTAGGCTCCCTGCCTAATTCTGCTTGGGCTCAGAGCCCAATCTTCATTGAACTTACTGGTTTCTTTAAAGTCCTAGACAAAAAGAACAGTTCTTATTACCATGATCTCTCACTCTTATCTAGCTTACCATATTTAGGAAACCATGTCCTAGGTTCTGCCTTGGTTTTGTAAGGGCTTATATTATTATGTGTACTCTTCCCAGATTAACTAAAATTGCACTACAAATAAGACTACATATCATTTCTACACAGTGAACATTTATTTGACTATGAAGATGACTTACTTTTAAATTGCTTATGGGTGATAAGTCACTCAGGAACTAATCCATGTCTACTGAAACATGGTGCATACAATCTGATATCAACCTATCAATTTGATGAGCAACAATATAGGAAGGAACACTCTAAAACAGAATGGGTTATTTACTCAGAGAAATGATATGTGCTCAAAGAAATAGTCTATTAATACCATAGGCAAGTTGTTACTTTGCTTAAGTTCACATGTATTCCCTAAAGAAATATTTTTATAACTAAAATAGGTTTAATTCTTAACTCACTCTTTTAAAAATAGATTTCTATTAAGGCCTATTCTGTGCTCTATACTGTATACATAGGGTTTAGCATGATTTTAAAAATCTACTAATTAACAGCTTATAATATCAAGGACATATATAAGAAACTTAGTATGCTTCATTTAAGACACTCTAAAGCATAAATTGTCCCTTTACTTTTGAGGAAACAGCTTCTAGGAGCTGATTTTCCAAAGTCCAAAAATCTGGTAACCAGTTGGACTGAGACTCAAGCTTGGGCCCCTTTTGCCACCCCATTTTTAATGTAGCAAAGTTCCAATCCTTGTACCTTGGAGTCTTGACTCTACAGTCCCACTTAACTCAGGACAAATGGATAGCCAAAAGATTGTAGAACACTGGGATAGAAATATCTATCTCAGGAGATTTCTTATCTCAATAAACCACATGAGACAAATTGCAACCAGGGGGCTTTCTGACTAGGACTGCCGATTAATTCTTCCAGAACCATCAGAATTCAAAAGCAAAGAAAGCCAGAGAATGCATGCCAGCCCAGGGTAGTCTGAGAAGGCATGGTGACTAAAGAAATGAGGGGTCCACCATGAGACCCTAGAAAAACAGCCTTTTGCAAAAGCACAGGGAATCTGAATAACATATAGGTCTTAGTTACTAATAATGGTTCAGTATTGGGTAATTAATTCTGACAAATGTAGTTGACTCCTGGGAGGTAATAATCACATAAACTGAGTGTGGTGTGTGGGAACTCTATTATCTTCAGTAATTTTCTATATATGTAAACCTATTCTAAAATTATAAGTTTATTCAAAAAGCCAAAATATGCCACTCTGCAATTCACCTTTACTGAATGCCATCTATTGGCGCCAATTAAAACTTATCAAATTGAATATGATGTTTGTGAAAACATTTAAGTAGAAACCCATGTGATATTATTTGCAGCATCATATTCTTGTGCAGGTTTCTAACCTGCAACTTCAATTCATTAAAGTTTGGCACAGAGTGTGCTGCAGTTTAATGGTTACTTTGGAGATACTACTCTTACACCGGCTATGATTATTTTCCCACTTACCATCAAGGCATCACCATTCTGAGCTCTTCAGTGTCAACCTGCTTGCTCAAGTGTAAAAAGGAGGGAGATCAGAATATGCAGCCCACATTACTAAGGCTAGGCTGCCCTGAGATATCGATACCACGTCTAGAGTAACAACATCTCCACGTATGTAAGCTCTCAAAATATACTGCTGCTCTGTTTAACATCATCCTTTCTGAAAATCACCCTTTTTAAGTGTAGAATATCAATGTGTTTTTGAAAACCCTGCCTGGAGCCATCTGTAAACTTTCAGAGGGCATGCTGAGTAGATTAGGAACATCCCCCTTGCCTTGAGACTTCATTGCACGAAAGGTTAACCCACATCTGGGTGAATCTCTGAACCTGGGTGTTAACTTGTGGCAACAATGCTGTGGCCAGTCACTCTTCCTTCCTGTACCTTGTGTTCCTGTGACCTCATATTTTCCTACACTGTAGTGGTGTCTTGGGCACTTAGGAGATTTCTGTTCCTTAAAGTCATTTTTGATCTATCTCATTTTTTTTTCTGCTTAATGAATCATGTCTTTGAACTGGGAGAGACAGACCCATACCCTTGAACCTTCACTGTGGTGATGTTCGCCTTGATTCAGAACGTTCTTACTCAACTATGAGAAACATTTCATTTCCTTCAAAAATAGCCACTAGCACATGCAGGGTGGCCAGTCCCTTTGTGTACCTAGTGGAGTATCATCTTGAAAAACATTGTTTTGAATAAAGAGATCTGTACCTTAAAGATTTGGGTTCTCTTCAGACATGGGACTTACATTTTAAGCTGAGGAGAAATTTGAAGTTTATCACCATCCGAGGTTGTCAAATTTTTAACAAGTCAGTGCAGTTTCTGAATAAATAATCCTTAAAGAATAATTTATAAGTGGGGAAGCTGTTTTGTGTTACTAGTTTAGTGAGTGAAGAAAAGCATATAAGGGAAGGAAGAAAGAAAGGGCTAATGAGCAGGGAATCTGGTAACTTTTCATTTGCAAATTTACAAGGCTGTGAGTCATACATAGTCAAATGTGTACAGCAAGTTTGAAGTGGGGATGAATGTCTGTCTCACTATTACCCATGATCCCTTGTCCATTTATTTTTGCCAATCATGGTAATCAGTTCTGAGCTGGCTGGTGGGGTTTGCAGGAAACTCATAGAGCACAGAAGGGCTCACAACCAGACCCGACAAAGGCACACCCTCCTTGGATCCTTGCTCAGGCAAAGGAAAATGGTAATATCACATCTACTAGGTCATTACATTGCTGTCTTTAAAATTAGACACATTTCTGTGATGAAGAAACTCTTGTTTTCCTTCCCTTTTGTCCTTTGAAAAAATAAGAAATAGTGAACTTTCAATCCTTTTAACATAAATCATATAAAATGTTATCAGAGATAAATGAAATAATCGTATCTTCAGTTTATAGTAAAGTAAAAAACAGGATATTTTGTGAAAAACACATCTGTAAAGAGTTGCAAACAGATTGCACCAAATTTCCCAAGGATCAGCCCAAGAGCATATTTAAAATCTGGCAATAATCATATTCAATATAAATGATGAAAAAGACCACTTGTGTTATACATGAAGGCATGAAAGACCTTTGGATACATTTGCTTTTATAACTTCTGACACGTGGCAAGTTCAGTCACATTTTTATACATTTCCATTCTATCATTTTCAAATACCACCATGTAGCCAAAGAGTGGTCTCTTATTAGGATCCTTTGAGTAGCAAAATCTAGCTTATCTAAATAAACCATTATACATTGTAGTCACAAGCTTCACTTTAATATTACTTTCATATTACTTTATGCTTCTAACCATTTATTTACATAGTAATGCTCATCAACAAACTTATTTCTTATTTTATCATAGGTTAAAAGCAAGCTAGTCAATAAACTGCCCTGTGGAGTACATGCACATATATGGAAAATGTATATACGAAAATGAATTTATTTACAGAATCATGCTGTGCTATGATGTTTAAACTTCCCATCTTTTTACTTTTGCTTTTGTCACGAAGCAAATTATACAAAGATTAGGAGTTCACAACAACAACAATAAAACAGACTTAAAACTCACCCTCCATGACTCAGGGAACTGAGCGGAAGAGGGGGCAGAAAGATTGTAAGTGCCATTGTGGGAGAGATTACCCAGAGACATTACCCCCCTCAGCTACAATTCATAAAGGGGGGGGGGGTAAACCTTGATGCCTCCTGTGCTATCCATAACCCCTAGCCATATGGATTGTTCCAGTGTGCCCATGGAGGAGGATACTCAGTGAATTGGGGACAGGGGGGAAGAAAATGGGAATATAAGCACAATATTTACTCAATCAATGTATCTAATTTTGAGCAATAAAGATAAGATAAAAGACACAACTTTGCTTTTAAAAAATACAGGGAAATGCTTTGCATAGCATTTTAAGAGGAAATAATCTATAATAAGGACAAAAGTTTAAGGAAGCTTTTAGTAATAAGGCAACTGAGCCTTGTATCTTATAATAAACACACAAGAAAATGATAAATAAAGAATTTTAAGATTAAATTTCATTATACTTAAACTTTAAAATTATATTTTTAATAGTATATTATACTATTAAATAAGTCAGCAAAGGTCCACATAGGAGGTTGATAAGAATTTAAGAATTCATGGATTTTTCTAGAATCCAATATGTGGGAAATGAACAGATAATAACTGTGACACTGAGAAAATCAAGAATAAGTGATGACAACAGAGGCTAAAGTTTTGAGCCAAAGAACCTAAGAAACAAATATAACATTGCCCACTTGGGCTGGGGAGATGGCTCAGCAGTCAAAGGCACTTGCTTGCAAATCTTGCCAGCCTAGTGATCAATTCCCAAGCCAAACACATATGCCAGGTACAAAATGTGGCCCAAGTATCTGGTGTATGTTTTCAGCACCAAGAGGCCCTGGCATGAGTGCACACACCCACACCCACATACACACATACAAATAAATAATTAATAAATAAGTAATTTTTAAGACTTGCTCCCTGATTGTGGTGAAGCTGATCTTTTTTCCTTTCTCTTCGCAAATTGAGCTTGTGAGGTGAAGCTAAATGAGTGAGCTGGTGAGAGACAGCAAGCAGATGCAGTTGTGTTGGCCACAGACAGAGATAAGGGGATTAATTCAGAACAAAAACATGGTAAGAAACAACTGCACCTGCACCCATTAGATCTGGGTGAGGCAGGAGCCCACTTCCTGACTCTGTAGTAGTGATTCTGCATGGCACCTCCACCTGTACGCTTTCCCTTCTATTGTCAGTGGGGATTTGGAGAAAATTGCCAATGAGTATTTTTTTAAAGTTGAGAAGATCTGGTCATTTAACAATGCCTGTTTTTATTTGTGCACATGCCCTCATATTACATTTATTTTAGCATGTCATGAAGAATCACCTCAAATCCATTTCTCTATGTGATTTGATTTGGCATTTTTAAGTTATCATACGTAAAATTGAATAATCCAGTCGCTACCTTTACAAATGTTTTCCTCCGTATTTTCCATGAAAAAAAGTGTCATCTTGAAACATGAACTCAGTGAAAGCAGGCCCACAGAAGTAGCTTTTATGCTTGCAAGTCATAATATCTCTCACAATTTTACATTGTGACAGCAGCCAAAATAACAGTAGGCCTAAAGAATAGGAGTAACAGGAGGGGTGAGCTTAGCATCTCAGGAAGCTTCTCAGAAGAGGACTTCAGAGAACAAATGGAGATGGAGGGAAGATTAGGAGAGAGCCATCTGCAGAACTAGGGAGAAATGAAGCAACATATTACTGGGAATATTTAACTGTTCACTATTATAAGAGTATAATTAATTTCTGCCTGCTACTACATGACCACAAAGAGCAATGTATTTGTTACCAATTACCCCCAAATCACCATTAAGTTTAATACTCTGAAACAACAAACATCTCAAGTATCAGGGTCTACCTTAACTTGGTGTCCTTGACCCAAGATGGCTTACTGGGTTGCATTCACACCATTGGCCTGGGTTGCCACCAAGGAGCTGGACTGGGATTTTGAGATCCACTTGCAAGATCAATCTGGAGCACTTGTTCCCAAGATTACTCCTGAAGTGATGACTGATGCAGGAGGGTGCCCAGAAAGGAAGCCACAGTGTTTTTATGACCCTATATCAAGTGTCATTCTGTTATTTTCTAACATATTCTGTTTGTTGGGAGTAAGAAAATCCAGCTTGCTAAAGGGAGAACCACCTAAGTGCAGGACATGAGGAGGGCATGATAATTGTGAGTCATCTAAGAGATGTACTAGTACAAACACATGGGCATACTTATAGGCACAGGTTAAGGTGACAGCACTGAGTAATAAACAAACCAAAGAGCATTTAGCTGGCAGTGGTATCAGTCCAAGTTTGGCTTTACATCTACATAGTGGTGAGACATTTAGAAATGCTCTGTGGCTGCATAAGAGCCTCAAAAGTGTACCTAGGGCAAAGGTGTAAACCACATATGTATTTGATATTTCTGTAAACTCAACCTTACCATCAAAAGAGCTAAGTCAACAATAAAATCCTGCAATTTTATTTTTTGTCTAAGAAACATTGGCCTTGTTTCTTAAACTCATTTTGCCTGATCATTAGAGCACTGAAGTGACCTCTTGCATGCAATTCTAGGTGCTGCGTCTTTAAAACCTGATGGTGCTACTGGTACAAAGGCAAAAGACTTAGACGTGCACTGTGGGAGAGGTGTGATCTCTGATTTTTTTAGACAACACACTGAAATTAACATGAAGAGTGTGGTTTCTAGGAGAGGGCAAGGATCCCTGTAACTCCTCATTTTGTGAATGCCCTAGGAACTAGGAAGAAGGCAAGATGGAAAGAGAATGAAATTGAGAGGTTTAAAAAGTCAGAATGCTTGGTCCTTGGTGAGTGGAAGTGGGTTCAGGTTATGTTCACTCTCTCCTTGTTAGTTGGTCAGATCAATTAAGAATGTAGAAGAAAATATCAGCTTAAAAGAATCACAATGAGATCATGGCTCTGAAGAGCTTTAACAATCGAAGATCAAAGAATGAACAAATTACAAAATTACATCGTGTGCTGCTGAAAAAAATACACCCTCTCCCCCCAGAGGTTTTTTTTTTTCTTTACTCTTGTCTTTGGAATAATGTGAAAAAAATGGCAAAGCAAAATTTTTTGGACCTGAAAATAAAGCCAAATTCTAAACTTAGAAAGAAAAGAGAAATTAATGTGCTTTGAAACATAAAGAGAATTAAAAAATGTATTAAATACATGTAGCAAATCATATGAGTTAGAAAACCTGCTAGATAGAACTTTGATGACAGAACTCTTGAATGATGTTTCCTTTCCAAAACCTGCTGGACATTAATTATTATTACTAAGTTATACATTTTGGAGGAAAGTCCCTGAAATTCATGGTTTCAGAAATAGACATTACATTTTGTTATTCACCTAATACATAAATTGATCTAAATTTGTCACAAAATGTAAACATGAATAGATTTGCAAACTGGATAACCTTAATAAGTTAATATTTAAAAGTGTATATTGTCTTACTAACATCATCTCATCATAGCATGCATTATCTGTATATATGTATATCTGACAAATAGACCATATTTATTTTTCTAGACTCATTTCTGAAAACTATTTTGCTTGTCAATGGAAGTCCAGGGTCTCAGATTCATAATTGGGTTTCTGTCCCACATTTCACAACTGAATGTATTTGGAGAATGTTGTCGTTGGAATAGAAAATGTTCCCTATAGACCCAGGTTGTTTGAACACTTGGTCTCCAGCTGGAAGTATTGTCTGAAAAGATTCTGAAACAGTTATGTGGTGGAGATATTTGGGGGAGGTGGTGAGGACTTGGGTCACTGGGTCTGGCCTTGAGGTTTTATAGATCACCCCATTCCCTATGGAGAATAGCTTCCTGGTTTTAGAGACAATGTGAGGAGCTCTGCTTATTCCTTCTGTCATTCCTTCACACACGCACACCCCTTCATAATATGAAGTCTTTCTTGGTAGACGAAGTCAAAATAAACTCTCCCCTTCTGAAATTCCTCTTGTCAGGCATTTGGTCACAACAATGAGTAGTTACTACAAACAACAATTTAAAGAAACTTCCTTAGTAATATTAATAATAATAATAATAATAGACTGCAGTTAATGTAACTAATAAATGCCATTTAGTAAGTATTTACAAGGTAATGACATGATGTTGCAATTTATGGGTGTTACCTTTTTTCAGTATTCCAAAGTAGCAATTAGTGGCCTTAAAAAACAATATGGAACCCAAGGCTCAAGGCTTCAGAAAACAATAAATGGTGGAACCAAGATCTGAGCTCAGCTAGTTTGGCTCAAGAACCCATGACTGTTAAGGATCCTTGCGTGACTTTTCAGTGATTTGTAACCCTGAAAGCATCAACAGGAGATGGCATCATGTGGTCAAAAAAAGTTCATTTTATACACTGTTAAAAAATAACAGTAAAGTGAAGTAGCATAGGTAGTTAAATATTTCTATCAAGATATTCTAGGCAATTTAAAAAAAAATCATAGTGGTAAGAAAAATGTTCCAGAAGGAAACCAAGAACATGTAGATACCCTCATTAAATGGCTTGAAATTCTGGGGTCTGTCATATTTTACTAGTGAGATGTAATAAAAATATTTTTCCTAGGGATACATAGACTTTCCTTCATATTGAAAGGAAATATATTTTTCCTAAAATATTTAAATGTTATCTTGGTATATAGAGAGCATTTCTCTAACTCATGATGATCTAGTTTCTTTGATTTAGATTTTATTTATTTTTGCTATAAACTTGAGATGAGGTGTATATAAAAAACACTTAAGAATATTCTGGGAACTAAGTTGCTGTAATAAAATAAAAGCAATACTAATCATGAAAAGTCTTTATTGATGAGAAAAGACAAACTGATTAACACATACCTGTAACCAACTGAGTATATAAAATCTCATGGGTGTTGTGGCAATACTGTAAAAACATGATTCATATCTTTGAAATATCAGACTTAATTTAAATCAATTACAAGCTGACTACTTTATTCCATTGGTGGTGAGTAACACAGCCAGTATCTACAACATTTGAGTGAGTGAAGAAATGGAAAAATAGGGGAATAACACATGCAGTGTTGATCTACTATGTATATAAAATACCAAAAGAATTACAAAGAAAGATATCTCCTATCATATTTCTACACCTGTGAAGTAAGGGGGAAAAGTTCATAATAGCCTAATGTGGTTTGCTTTGCTTTCCTTTTTATTCTTATTATTTGACTGTTATTCACATAACTTTAAATAAAGAATGATATCTGTTTAATTTAAGCATATTTGAAATTAAACATAAAATAATTTGTTATAAATTTTCTTCTCTCATTTATCACAGGCAACTGTTTAACAAATATTAGTGGCCACATAATACAGTAAAGCAATTTAAAACCAAGCAAAATCCTCCAAGTGCCTGAAATTTACAAGAAGCTTTGAGATGAATTCCATAAAGCTATTATTCTAATTGGATCACAGGGAAAGCATCTGAGCTTTAGGTAAAATATGACAGTTTGAACACATGTAATTAAGTCTATTTTTTTCTGAGACATCTAAAGAAATAACAAAGGATAAAAATGGCATAAGCCCATATGGGCAATGAGAACAAAGGAGAAGGTGAGAAAACAACAACAACAAGATCTAGAAAGATACAGAAAACTTAAGTTATTTTTGAGCATTAATTGATAAACCTTAAAAAAATGACCTCATGTTTCCTCTTCAGAGGGAAAATCATCATGGTACCAGGAATATGAAGGTGCTACTGGATGGGGACTGAAGTTTTAAAAGTGTGTAAGTCTGCAGGAGGACCAGTTAGAATGTATTTCCGTCTCTGGAGCCAAGAATGTGTCCCTGTCTTCCTTGCCACTTTAAAAATTAAGTAGGGTAGACAGGTTATAGAAATCAGGCATCAACAGTGAGGGTCATGGAACTGGGGACTTAGGGCAATATGCACTGGGAGCCCGACTCTTGAGCCCGACTCTTGGGCCCCCAAGTAGTGATGCACTATGCAAATGATTGATGGAGAGACTACTAACAATAGAATCTAGCTAATTCAGATGGAGATTCTGTTTGTATCTTTCAGAATGCAGCGAGAGCTGTGGCTCATCCAACCCTACCAAGAAACTGCAGGCTGATAGCTGATATCCTGACAAGAGATGAGCCACCCCAGACCTATCATGGAGGATCCATATGGAGCCCCGCATAGAATGATGGGATGAACAAGTGACCCAGGGCCACAGCCAAACAGTCAACACAGGGTAAGCTAGTGAGATAGACATCAATGATTTTTGACACAACATAAAGCAGAAGTACAGAGACCCCTAAGTTTTCAACAATAAAGCAACCTTGATACTCACCCACCACGACTCAGGAAGAGTGGGCAGAAAGATTGTGAGAGCCGTGGTGGGGGAGAATATCCTGAATCATGGCCCCCCTCAGTAACAACACATTAGGGCCAGCAGAACCAGGCTGACTCCTAGGCTATCCATGGTCCCCTCCCCCAAGGACTGATCCAGACGGCCCACGGAGGAGGATATCCAGCTGATTGGGGATGGGGAAGAAGGGCATTAGGGAACTGGGGATAACAACTCATTGTTTGTCCATTGTCATGGTTTGATCCAGGTGTCCCCCACAAACAAATGAATGTGTTCTGGGTAATAGATCCTCAGCTGATGGCAGTTTGGATTTTACAACCTTGATGGAGCGGGCTTATGGGGATTATAAACCAGCTTCCCCTTGTCAGTATTTGGCACACCTTCCTGCTGCTGTTTCCAGTGCTGTGGCGGAGGTGATATCCACCCCTCTGCTCATGACATCATTTTCCCTGCCTGGATGGAGTCTCCCCTCGAGTCAGTAAGCCAAATAAACCCATTCCTCCACAAGCCTCTTTTGTTTGGGTTCTTCCTGTGCAGCAACTAGAAAGTTGACCCCAACACCCATTAAATGTGAAACTCATTATGGATTAAAAAAAAAAAAAGAGTGAGGATCAGAAGCCATGTTAACAACAGGAGACTGGAGGTCTAAGTAAAGAAAATTGATGCCTTTCCATTAGACTGCTAGGAAGTCTACAACCTCCCCCCACACACACATCTTTTGTAGCTATGGTGGGCAGAAGTCATTGGAACCCCACAATTAAAATGTGGGAACAGAACCACATGGATTCTAATACAAACCAGGGAGGGAAGCACATAGAAGAGAACCATGTTTCCTCCCGAACAAGGACTGCTCTCTAGTATCTAGCTAGGTCAGGAAATTTTTAGTGAATTTAAGGATTCTCTTCCTGAAGACAGGAAAAAGAAGTTCTGCCATGAGGAATGAGCCCAACACCACTACTTTCATCAACACAAACATAGAGATGTCATCTTTGTGTAAAGTATTTTAGAATAGTTGGGAAGAGTCAACAATAGGAGGCACATTTAGGGAGTTTAATGAAAGTCAATAGAAGATTTGAAAGCAATGAATTTTTAAAAAGTTAAAAATTATACTTAAAATATATTTTAATCACTGAGCCACCTCTCCAGGCCCCAGCTTAAAAATATTTTTAAAAGGCTTATCTGGTATTAAGTCACAAATAAAATTTCAGATTGTCTCACAAAAAATATTGCAAGGATATATTGTCCATTAATAGGTAGTAAATATAAATTATTGCCCATAATTCTTTCACTTATAATTTAAAAATAATTAAATAAAAACACCTTTTAGGGGGAGGGCGGAGCAAGATGGTGACCGAGTAACAACTTCGCCAGGACTCTCCTAAAGGTTTGACCCCCACAACTGCTATCCAGGCTTTGGACACCTGCCGAACCCGAGTTCGAACTCTCCCTCCCTCTCTGCTCCCCTGTGGAGCAGAGGGCCGAGCCCTCCCGCCCCGGCTGGCTCCCGCCGCCATTATCCCCCGGGGCTGATTCCAGACTCTCCGCGTGGCTGGGGTTACATTGCAGGACTGAGACCCGGGCAACCCGCCAGTCCTCGGAGGCGGTCTTCCCCACCTTCTGAG
>PVHP010003760.1:0-76122 GCA_004024765.1 Zapus hudsonius
CTCCAGGATCAGGCATACAAACCTGACTCACAATGAAATCCGACTAGCTGCAGGAACAGGAACTGCATGGCCCGTGGCTGATGTGGGGCTGAACACTGAAGACTCAAGAGAACTCTGATCAAAAAGATGCTAAATTAGAGTTGGGCACTCCTGGTCACATCCCAAACCCTTCTGCCAATGTTTTAGGAGTCCCTTCCCTGTTAGCATGCAGATGTCTTTGATACGGGAATAATATTCACCAGTCTGCGTGTTAGGATTGATTTAGGACATAAGGAAAGCCAAAGTTGTAAGAGTAGATTTGGATAAGTTAGAGGGTTTGAGAAAAACAAATGGGTGACCAGGAAACCTTAAGATATGCACACTGAGTGATCACATCATTGGTCACTTGAGAAGACTGTGCACTTGGTGATCTCTTCAGACCCTGTCCATGCATCCAGCAGCTATTTTTTTTAGCATTTACCATATTCCAGGCACTGTTCTTGGCAGGTGTGAATAAGAAAGACAATCCCACATGACACATAATAGTCCTCCAAAGGACTATGCACTGAGCATACACACGAAGGCATGTGCACAGGTACTCAGGCCCTGTCCGGTGCAGTTACCTGAAGACCCTGTCATGCCACAGACCCTGCCACAGCTGACTGAAGTGATCTGACAGACTGGCCTGTCGCATGAAGGAGGCCTGGCTTTAGACTTCCAAGGTGTTTTCAAAGATTCAAGGGAGCTGGTAGTGTTCACTACAGTATCCCAAAGCAGCAAGTCAGACTCAGTACATACTTTGCAAGAAATCAGTGTCCATTTAAGAAAGGAAGTTGGGGAGGAAGACGTGAAGGAAGAAAGAAAAGAAGGGGAAAGGTAGGAAGGCGAAAGAAAACGGAATGCTTTAATGGTGGAATATCGTTAGCAAGAAAATGGGGTAAGGGACTATTTGAGCAGAGCACATAGGACCTCTGGCTTAGCTAAGAACAGTCTACCTTGAAGGGATCCCATCTTCTGATGTCTTTTTTGTCATTCTGTCAGCAGTCTTGTTTCTGAAATGTGGTACCAAATGGGTTCCTTTATATTAATAGGGTAGCCTTGAACTTGAAGACACTTCTCCAAGAATCTGTCTTGAACGTGGTTTGAATTTATGCTGAACAGCGCTAACAGTTATTGATTCAGAAGAGCACAAGAAGCCCTGGTGCAACAAAAATATAACTTCAGAGCATAAGAAAATTCCTTTACGTTGTCCTATGGTTTGGATCGATGCTGTCAGGTTGTGTTGTGGTGGTGGTTGTTTTTAGTTTCTAATTGAATAGCGGGTGTCATCCATGAAAGTCTTTTATAAAACGAGGAAAGATATACAAATGTTACATCCAGTGACAACAATTAAATCTTAACAGAATTCTGAAAATTTGTTCTACTTTAGGTGGCCTCAAATTTAGCAGGAAGGACCCTTGAGGAATGCATGACACCTAAACCTGCTGAGTTTCAGAAAAAGAAATTCCGCTTTTAGGAATTGGTTAAAGTAATTTAACCCTTCTGTGTTCTGCTCTCTGTGATAAAATGAGGATTCTGCTAAATATTATATATAATGTAGTTCCCTTGAGATTGGGTGATGAAAAGTCCTATCCAAATATTATGATCCCTGTTTTCAGTATGTAATATAGCCAAATTAACAGCAGCTCCAAATGGAAATGAACCAGGCTGCAGCTACTCAACTTTCTTCTCATCTATTCCCATAGTAACAGCCAGTGTGTTCTATAGGATAGTGGGTTGGTTTTATATCTGAACTTGGCTTCCTATCAAAAGTGCAATGTCCCTATTCTGCCCGGATTCTTAATATGCAGGTAGAGCCCATGTTTGTGAAGTGTAAGTATTGCATGTCAGACAATCAATAATTCACATGCATAGTCTAAATGGCATGCAAATAAAATCAAGTCTGGCCAATGCTCTCCTAATGCTCAACATCCCAGGGTTTGGAAGGAGAGTCTGACCTTGGGGTCTATGTTACAGGTCATCACCATTGGACCTAAGACTAGTCAGCAGGCAAGAGCTCCGCTCAGTCAAGTACAGTGTGAAAGAACTCCCCAGGGACAGTCAATTTTAGTTTTCAATGAATCTAAACTTTTTGGTTTAGAAGCGAAAGCTCTTGTGATATTTCCACCATGATCAAAAGAAAAAAAAACATGGGCGAATGGAAGAAAAATAAAGACTGTCTCCATGATAATAAATATATATTCAGTTGCATTCATGAGGTTACTTTTTACATTACTGAAGCTAATTTGGTCATATTTGTCTCTGCACCACTAAGGCACATTTTTCCCATGGACTATTACTTTTATTAAGAATAGATACATCCATATATTCTGACAGATATAAAGTAATTATGGAACAGCAACTCCCCAAACCTATTGGCAAGTTCTAAGCTTTAGAATTCATTCTGAGAAATAGGAAATGCATCAGGCATTTGCTTGTAACCTAAGTAGCACTTCAATAAAGCTATTTTAGAGACAACTGGGAGATGTGTAATTTTCAGTATATTTACACACCACCTTAAAAAGAAAAAAAAAACACTCCTGTATTCACAGAAACCCTAAACGGCTGTCCTGCCTGTTTTCTGAAATATATTCTATTTCTTCTAAAGTGAAAGAATGACCTCTTTTGCAGGAACAATTTTCAGAGACAGTGTGTTTATCAAATGGTTTCTCTGCTTTCATAAAAACAATTTATTTTCACTGAACTCTTCAAGATAAGCATCAATGCCAGGAAGAATGCACAATGAAGTTTATAATTACAGTCCAGAAACAAATACTGGGCAGTTTTTATTTTGCTCAAGTGAAAAGATTTTTTTTCCCCTCCAAAGACACAAAGGTAGCAATGGGGGAGGTGGTTTATACAGGAGCAGACATCAGGAAACCTAGGCAATATACAGCAGGAGGGCCTGGCAGGGCTGCCCACAAAGACCACAGGCTTTACAATGAGGGCTGAAAACCCACTACTTTCTATCCAAATGAGTGGGGGTCTTCAGGATCTTATTTTCTACTAAGGGATAGCTATTGAGTCATAAAAGGGGGAAAAAATCACTAGGCAGATATACATCAAACCTTTGTATGAGAGCTCTGCATAGTGCTGCATATAAATATATCTCTATGGCATCCTTTCTTTGATAAGCATTCGTGTTTCTAGGCTTAATTTATATGGTGTGTTATTTTCAATAACCGTCAAACACTCAAATTGTGAAAATAAATAAATAACCAAGAAAAGAACTGAGTCTAATAAAGATCGGTTCCTTAAGAGATGGGAAATAAGTGTATTTGATCAGAGCAGCCAAGATCATCTCCCCTCATTTACATAGATCTGGTGCCAAGGGATGAGTGTTTGCTTTTCCAGTAATAGTGCAGGTGCGTATCCTGCGGTGTCTAAATCTCTAACTCATCACACTGTTTCACCAGAGTGGGACATGCCCTCTTTTCCTGGAACAGATTCAAGTTTTCTCCCCCAGCATTCCAGCCACCTGTTTAGAGAGTTCATCCTCTGGAGTTGATGCATGCAATTAGAAGCCAGAAAATGAAAATAAATGACCTTGTTTGTTATTTATAACAAAGAAACTCAGCAAAATTAATGCTGTGGAGCTTGACCTCCTGACCCCAGAGAAAGGGCCACCTCATGGCTTTGTGGCCAACACACAATAGTCCAGCAGTTCCCATTGTCCAGCCGCGGTGACTTTGAGATGGTCATTAAAACCGTATATCCTAAATATTAAATGTTTTACAAGTTAGATTAGAGGATTTGTGCTCTTTTTTTTTTTTGAAAGCACGTTTAAAGAAGTGAGGCTAGTTAGCATAAGAGCTTTTCTCTCTTTTTTTTTCTGAAGAGCTTTTCTCTTTAAGAGAGCAAGCAGAATCATTTAGCTTTATCTACTTACTCTGTCCTGTGTCAACATGTTGAAGAAAAGAGAAATATTAGAATATTGCAAACCAGGGCCCTGGGAATTGAAAAATAGTTCAATATATAATAGACATCAAACAGAACAGTGGTCTTTGCAAGTGGTCTAGGGAAAAATACTATGTTCCCTTCCTGTTGAGGCTACTGGTGAGCAAGGAATTCACAGCTTCCTGTTGTTACATTAATGGAGTGTGCATGCTGTTCCCTACAGTTGTGCTGTGAACCCCACTGCTATTTTCCCTTCCTCCACATCACCAATCCACGCACCCCAAAAGCCCAAGATAAGAAGGAAGTGATGAAGGTGGAAGGAATGGAGGCAAGTAAGGGGGGAACTTATACAATAAGCTAAACCAATAATGAATCGTAATCATAAAATCCTTACTTCCATACACTAAGTTCTAGAGGAAGAAGTGGGCATCAACTGGTAAGAGGGGCTGTGAAGAGAAGGGGAGGAAATCTAACCCCATGAAAAATTGATCAGACCTGCAACTCCCTGTCCCAGTCATTGACTCCTTCCCACACTGAGCTGTTGATCAAAGAGACCCATGAGGTCCCCAATACAAGACAGGATTCTGTCAAAGCTCTTGAATACCCACCGCAGGCCAAAGGTAAGATACTATTGCTGACGAAACCACAGAAAGACATCAAACAACACTGAGAGACCCTGGGAGATCCAGAATGGTAATCAGCCCCCTGATGGTAGCTAGTGTAGTGCTGGAAGGTGCTACATAAGCTGCCCAAGGAAATTGGTCAGTGATATTCAGAGAAAGCAGAAAACAATGATATAAAATGCAGACTGTTGCCATGAGAAGGCTGAACACACTTCCTTCTGGGATAGATCAGCAAGCCAAGAAGTGATCACTTGTGCAAGAGAGGCGCCAAAACTTGGGGTGAGGGGACTAATCAACAGCTTTTAAATTGGCCAAGAAATCCACTCAGTGACAAGGAACCCTTAACTGGAATTGGGACTCAGGGCAAAATCCTATGGGAGCCAAAAACTTGGGCTCCAAAGAGAAATCCCCATTACCAGAGAACTACAGAGAGGCTAAGCCCAATAGAATCTGGCCAAAATAGAAATGTCTATCTCATTCAACCTATACTGATCTCACTCTCCGATGGAAATTCTGTTTGTATTTTTCAGAAGGCAGTGAGAGAGCCGTGGTCATTCCAACTCCACCAACGAGCCAGAGGCAGAAGGCTGACATCCCAGCAAGAGATGAACCACCCCAGGCCTATCTTGTAGGCCCCAGTTGAAACCTTTGAGAGAGTGATGGGATAGCAAGAGACCTATAACCGCAGCCAAGCAGTCAACCCAGGATAAGTCAATGGGACAGACACCAACAATTTTCAACGCAACTTAAAGTAGAAGCACAGAGACACTTAGTACCTCAACAATAAAGCAGACTTAACACTCACCCACCATGACTCAGGGAACTGAGCAGAAGAGAGGGCAGGAAAAAAAATGTAAGAGCCATAGTGGAGGAGAATATCCAGAGACATCACTCCCCTCAGCCACAATATACAAAGTGGGGGGGGGGGGACCTGGCTGCCTCCTGTCCTATCCATAACCCCCTACCCCATAGATTGATCCAGTATGCCCACTAAAAAGGATACTCAGTGGATTGGTGACAGGAAGGAAGGAAATGGGGATACTAACACAATATTTGCTCATACAATGTATCTAATTTTGGATAATAAAGATTTTTTTCTAAAAAAAAAAGAAGGAAGTGATGAGGATCACAATGCAGATCTAAAGTTTTTCAAAACTGATGCTTGGAAGCTGCAAAGATATCTCAGTGGTCAAGGTGCTTGCCTGCAAAGACTAAAGACCTGGGTTTGATTCCCCAGTACTCAAGTAAATACCAGAAGGAGTTTGTTTGCAGTAGCTACAGGCCCTGGTGTGCCCATTCTCTATCTCTTTTTCTTCTCTCTTTCCCTCTCTGATTGCAAAGAAAGGAAGGAAGAGAGGGAGGAAAGAAGGAAGGAAAGAAGGAAGGAAGGAAAGAAGGAAGGAAGGAAGGAAGGAGGTGGAAGGAAGGAGGAGGAAGGAAGGAAAGAAGGAAGGAAGAAGAAGGAAGGAAAGAAGGAAGGAAAGAAGGAAGGAAAGAAGGAAGGAGGAAGGAAGGAAGGAAGGAAGGAAGGAAGGAAGGAAGGAAGGAAGGAAGGAGAACTGATGGCTGCTTAGAGAGTATTGATATAGGAGTGCCACTCTCACACCATATGTACTGAACCTCAGACTCGCCTATTACTACCTGGCATCTTCCCTACCATAATCCTCTCCGTCTTCTTCCTGTTGAACACATGGCAAGTGCCATAGGTGTCCTAGGTTCTCCTAAACCTTAAACCAAAATTGATATTTATTTTCTTTCCACTAAGCTGCTTCTGTATTGACCTATCTGCTCAGCACCACCATATCTACAACTGTTTTGTTTTCCCCTGGGGGACAGATAACTATTTAAACAGGAATCTCAACTGTTTCTGAAAAATATTTTCTTCAGCATAAAAGTCAATATCTCAAGGCCTGCAGTTTGTTACAAAGACACTACCTCATTCTATACCCTCTTTCCTTACCTATTTTCTTCCTGGGCCCAGCAAGCCCACAAGGGGTCGTGAATGTGAGTGTTACAAAAATATTGGCAACACTAAAATGTCCTGAACACAGGAAAAAAACGGTTCAGACTTAAATGAGAAATAAATCCAATGTGTTTCTGGCAATGCTAGCCCCTGTTGGATCACACAACTTCATTAAAATCTTGGTTCTGAACATACCACATGGACACTTTATGTAGTGCAGACCATCATACCAAACAATGCCTGTAACAGCAACAAACAAATGCTGTCTTGAAACACATCAGCCCAGATTTGAGACTACTTTATGTTATGAGTTAAAGTGTTTTTACTGTGTATACCAAGGTTTTTGCTCTTTTAGAAACATAATGGTTAAATTTGGGAAAACCAAGACTTGAAATATTTTCTTGCTGTCCTTCATCAGCATGTAAGTATCAAATTAATGTCTTTTGATGGTATTATGTTAAAATGTTTGATTTTTTTTAAGTTGCTGTTTGAGTTTTTGACTTACATTTCGATTTTTTTAAAGCCTTAAATGAAATTTGTCTTGTGATTAGAACTTAATGACCAGCAATTTCTGACATGGCCCTAAACATTAATTCTGCCATTCACACCATGTATGTATGCAAAGCATGTTATAAAATTAAAATATCAATTGACTCTGTAAAATGTTGACAGTGCTCAACATCCCACAGCATCAAATACTCAGGCAAGATTTATTTCATTTTGTGTGTGTGTGCTTGCCTATGTATGAGTATGTCATGTGGAATGTGTGTGGATATGTGTGGGGAAAGGCATGCACATGTGTGTGGGGGCATGTGAGGGCCAGAGGTCAATGTTCTCAATTATTCTCCTTCATTTCTTGGATAGGTAAGAGTTTCTCACTGAGCCTAGAACTCACCATTTTGGCCCAACTAGTCAGCCAGCAAGCCTCAAGGATCCTCTGTCTCTACACCTTGATGTTGGGATTTGGGAGACCCAAGCCCAGTTTCCATGTGGTACTAGAGATAGAACTCAGGAACTCATGTGGCTTCATGGCACTTTCAGCACTTTCCCAACTGTGCCATCTCCCCAGCCCCAAGATTTAATTATCTGTTATTTGGCACACACGTGTGTGCAATATGCTTGCAGTATGGTGTGTGGTATACTCACATGTGTATGTAGATATGCCTGCCCTGTACACACACAGAAACCAAAGATAAATGTTGAGTGTCCTCTGTCATTGATCTCCACATTTCTTTGAGATGGAGTCTCTCACTGAACCCTTGGCTGCCATTTTTTTATCAGATTCACTGACTAGTGAGCCTCACCTAGCAAATCTTCAGTCTCCACTGCCCACAGGACTGGGATTACAGGTGTGTGTGGCCACACCCAGATTTTTACATGGATCCTGGGATATCACATTCAGGGCAAATCAATTCCTCGTGCCGTGCTTATAAGACAATTCCTTTTACCCACTTAGCTATCTTTCTAGCACCAGAGTTAATTATTTATGTGAAACTAAATAAGCATATTTATCTCATGAAATGTTGTTTACATCTGTGATAAATGTTAAAGGTATGTAACTATCTACTAATGAACTATTTTGAAATAACTTTCTTTATTGTCAGTAAGTGTGTGATTTGCATACCTATTTATATACCTATGTGCTTGGGGTCACATATAAATGTCTTAGAAGAAGAGGGGTCTTGAGGGAAACAGCTAAGTGATGTTGCCATAGGTACTTCCTATGTGTCTCTCCTCAGTGTGCTCTGGAGAGACCAGGAATCTGCTGAGATCATTACAAACCCCTATTAGTCTCCCCCACAACCACAGCAAGAATAATCACACACAAAAAAATATACCTGTAGAGATCCATAGTTCTGGTGAACCACTTTGGAACTAATGAACTCTAAAGACCTGCAAAAGGAAGTTAAGGCAGGTTTTGTGTTGAACTAAATAAACCAAAGACACCCATTCACGAGACCTAAGCCACATTAGATATTATTTCACTGAAAGGTAGAGAACTCTTAATCTACAACTATCCCAGAGTTCCCACTGTGTGCTCTAATTTCCAAGTGTTATAGCTGGGTTTCAATGTAAGTGACATAGGAGCTCAGTGATCATTCTCAGACACAACCAGACACCCAACATTTATTTCTCAACAATTACTATACTTTTCTGTATGTGGTACTAAGGTTCCAGAAATGGAACAAGCATGACTTTTGTCTCCACTAAAGATAAGACACTGAAAGTATTATAATAATAAAATATTAAAATCATGGCCATTGGAGAAACTTTCCTGCGATGGTTAGGTTTTGTTGTCAACTTGATCTTTTTAATTATCTTGGGTAGGTCTCTGAGGATGTTTATAGGAAGGCAGCCTCTCAGTAGTGGGCAGGATGTAAAGAAGCTCAAAGAAGCTGGAAGTAAACATCCTTTCCTGTCTGTGCCATGGAGGAAGGAAATTCCAGAGACTCAGGAAGCCATTAAGTCTGGGATAGAATTGCAAGACCCCACCCTAGGGCTATATAAAGGTGAAAGAATTCTCTCCTTGCCCCCTCCTGCCTGTTTGCTATTGTGTATGTGGTGTTAGTAATGGGTTTTTCTCTCTCTCTGCTTGGACCTGTGAAAGAGGGCCAACCTCTTTTGCTGTTACAGAACTTCCCCTCAATCTATAGTTTCGATAAATACTTTCCTCCCCCAAATTGTGTCTGGTTTAAAGATTCATCTGAGTGGCTTGTGGCTGACTGCAACATTTCCCTTGCTGAAGTAGTCAACAACCATGTTGACTGGGTACTATTACCAAAAGCATGTTAAGGTTCTTAGAGAAAAGAGAGAATATTCAGGATCAAGATAATTAAAGGAATTTTTGGAGAAAGCATTTTAAAAGAAAGTATTTTGAGAGGCAAATGGATGTCAGCCACATGCTATTGGGATGGATCTCCAAACAAGGCACAATTTATGGGAGGAAAGGATTTATTGAAGCTACAGATACAGAGGAAGTCCCAAAACAGAGAAAGAGGCTGGCCCCCAGGTCCAAGCAGAGAGACCCATCTCCAATACCATACAAACTAACAAAACAGGCAGGTTGGGGGGCAAAGAGGAGATTTTCTCCTCCTTTATTTAGCCTTAGGTTGGGGTCTTGAAACCCTTTCCCAGACTTGTTTACTCTCTGAGTCTCTGGAATTTCCCTCCTGCATTGCCCTCCAAGGAAGGAATGTTTCTAGCTTTCCTGAGCCTTCTTATATCCTGCCCCTTACTGAGAGGGCTGCCTTCCTGTAAACAACCTCAGAGACCCACTTTAGTTTACTAAAAAAGTCAAGTTGACAACAAAATTTAACCATTACAAGTCCACCCTTTGTCAACTTGACATCAAACCGTATCTCCTTACATCATACTTAATTTCCAAATGATGGCAGTAATAAGATCATAATTCCACCTAACATGATATAACTATCCCACCTACAACTGCAAACAGATAATCTGCCCCCAACAAAAGGCAAGCTTGCTTACCTGTGAGTTCTGTAAAATCAAAAGAAGTTACATACTTCTTACAATTTAATGGCACAAAGTAAACATTTCCAACTGCTATGAGCTACAACAAGACTGGACCAATGCAAACTCAACAACCATTAGGCAGACACCCAAAATCTGCAGTTCAAGTCCAATATCACAACCAATGACTTTGACAGGTCTCCAGATTTCCCAGTTCCATCCCTCCAGCTTGGCTGAGTAGCTGGGGGAAATTTCCATTCTCAGCCAACAGTGCTCCATGGTAGCCCTTGCACAGTCCTGGTATAGATATCCAAAACAACTTTGGGTCTTCATTGCAAACCACAGTCCATCTTCCAACGGCTTCACTTGCTGATCAGAGACTTCAAACCCAGTTCCATATACCGCATCTCAGCAGTGGCTCCAGGAACATGATCCATGGAAGCAGGCAGCTTCTTCCACAATGGATAGAACTTCCTGTGGATTTGTAAGCTTGAAACAGACCTATTCCTCCCATAAACTGTGTCTGGTAGTGTCATGGTTTAATGCAAGTGTCCCCCACAAACAAATGAATGTGTTCTGATAGATCAATCCTCAGCTGATGGCAGTTTGGGTTTTACAACCTCGATGAAGCTGTGTTGTTGGGGGTGGGCTTATGGGGGTTATAAACCAGCTTCCCCTTGCCAGAGTTTGGCACACCTTCCTGCCGCTGTTTGCAGTGCTGTGGCGGAGGTGATGTCCACCCTCTGCTCATGCCATTGTTTTCCCTGCCAGGATGAAGTCTCTCCTTGAGTTTGTAAGCCAAATAAACCCATTCCTCCACAAGCCGCTTTTGTTTGTGTTCTTTCTGTGCAATAACTAGAAAGTTGACAGCAATAGTTTTGGTACCAGGATGTGGGGTCATCTGTTGCTGCTAGAACCCTGATCTTGTGGCTTTGGGCTTTTGGAAGTGATCTGCAGAAGGAATGTGGACAGATTGGAAAGCTTGTCCTAAGAGGTGCCTTGCAGTGCTATAAGTACAGCATATTGGATCATTCTGGTCAGAGTTTAAAGACCTGAATGTAATGAGAACTATGGAGTGTGAGGTTTGGCTTACGAGGGTGAGAAAGAACTTTGTCAGGACTGTGCCAGAAGCAGTTTGCATGAGAGGTTTGCTGCATTCTGCCTGCCTGTGTCCTGGAAACCTGTGCAGGGTTGTTTTACGTAAAGATGGACTGGTGTGAGCAGATGGAGATGGCAAAGAAAGAATGATCTTTGGGTCAAAACTGCTGCCCATTCACCTGCAATTGTTTGAGAGATGAAAACCATTGAGATTCAGCCAGCTGGTCTGCACTGGAACAACAGGAAGAATGTGGACTCTTTGAAGTAATGGGCCTGAATACTTTGATCCCCCCTGGATTAATAAGTTGGTAGCCCACCTGGTTCTGTGGAATGGAGATTGGTTAGAAAGAGAGGGTCATTGGATTTGCAACACAGTTTTGTTTTTGAAAAATGGACATTGATAGGTGAAGCAGGTGTGCTAGGTTGCCTGCATGGAGCCCGATGGAGCCATGAGGATGAACTGTGGGTGGCAATGGAGACCCAGTGAATTCCAGGACTATGGATGGGTGCCAAGGCGAGCTGCCAGCACTGGATAACATTTTCCCGGACTGTGAGTAGCTGAGCTGGAGGAGAAGAATTGAATCTCCAAGAGACTTCTGTTATTGGTTAGAATCATTGAACTTGGAGTTAGAGATTGATGATGCCCTTTTTGTTTTAAATCGTATATTGGTCAATCTGTTTTTGCTGTGCCTCATGTTTTGCAATGTGAATGTTCTGTGCCATTATGGGTTTATTTTTGGTATTATGGCTTAGTTGAAAGCTGCAGAAGAAAACTTAAGAGTTGAGCTGAACGCATTGTATTTACATCATGTATGATTATTAGTTTGTGGGGGCCAGGGGCAGACTGTCATGGTTTGATCCAGGTGTCCCCCACAAACAAACGAATGTGTTCTGATAAATCGATTCTCAGCTGATGGCAGTTTGGGTTTTACAACCTCGATGAAGCTGTGTTGTTGGGGGCAGGCTTATGGGAGTTATAAGCCAGCTTCCCCTTGCCAGTATTTGGCACACCTTCCTGCCACTGTTGCCAGTGCTGTGGCAGAGGTGATGTCCACCCCTCTGTTCATGCCATCATTTTCCCTGCCAGGATGGTGTCTCCCCTCGAGTATGTAAGCCTAATAAACCCATTCCTCCACAAGCCACTTTTGCTTGGGTTCTCTCTGCGCAGCAACTAGAAAGTTGACCGCAACAGGTAGGATGCTCATCTAGGCACTGTGGAGCTGTGACACCAGGCAACTGTGAGTGAGTTGACTTGTGTGCTGTATGTAACAAGTATGCTGAGACAATTAAGATCTGAACTCTAGCTGTCAGGCTTGCACGGCTAGTGCTTTTAACCACAGAGTCATCTCCTCAGCCCAGTTTCTCCATTCTAATTTATTATGCTTCACTGACACATGTCCCTAATCCCATTTTTCAGTGTTCCAGGAATGCTCTGCTCTTGAGCAAGTTATTTCACGTTTCTGAAGGTCTGACGGGTGAGTTTTGTATTCGGTGAAATGATCCCAGCAAATGAGAAAATGCATATGGCGTTTAAATTATTTAAGATAATAAAAATATGAAAAGCCGTACTAATTTTGTTTTTGGTTTTGTTTGTATATATTAGCTAGATGGATAGATCAGAGAAGTTGGAAGGAATCTATTTAGTAATACATTGGCCAGAATCGCCCATAATGATATTGTATATGAAATTACTATCTGGGGACATTGTTAATGATCTCCTCTAAATTCATGTCTTTGCTTAATCCTGCCTCCATTTTTCTTAGGTCACGTTCTTCTCCATGTGGCGATCTTCATCCAGAGTAGATCTTTTGTGATGGTCCAGTTTTCATCATCCATGGTTGGCTTTAATCTTGATCTTGTACTTGATGGTATTGAGAAGCACATAGATTAGTAAAGCAGTTCTCGCAGCATGGCTGTGAGGCATTGACCATAGCAGATTAACTCACCCAGAGTGAAAGTTGTACCAGCCTTTTGGCAGGGGACCTACATGGGACGAAATGGAAAAAAGAAAATAAAAGAGAAAAAAACTAGAGAGTATAGACATTTTTCTGCTTCCTGGTTGCCAGAAAGTGAGCCGCTCTGCTCCACCTTCCTTTCCCTTCCATGATGGAATAAAGCATCTGAAACTGTGAGCAAATAAACCCTCCCTTGTTTCTTCAGTGTTTTGTTACAGCAGTGAGACATTCAGGCTAGCCATTGTTTGTGGCCAGGAGGCGTGTACAAGAAGGCACAGGACGGCTTTTATGAAGAATTAGGTTTATAAAGAAACATTCAAGAAAATATAATTTTTTTCTCTAGACAGTGTAATGTCTCAATTGTTGCAACAATCATACCAACTGGAAGCAAACTCCCTGACTTGATACGCTAAGTGGAGGATGGCAGAGCAGCATCACGGATGGAGAAGGGATCTCCAGCAAAGATCCACCCCCAGGTCAATTTTTGCCTTACTTTCTAGTCGTGTGAAATCTCATAGACACTTAGCTTTTGATGCAATAGATTCTGTTTTCTATACATGCAGTGAAGGCAATAAAACTCACTTAAAACATATGCATACTTTCTGTATCAGTCTAGTAGGGAAGTCATAACAAACTACCATAGTCGGAGTGGCGTTTTCAGCAGAAACTTCCCATTGTGGTTCTGGAGGCTAGAACTCTGATCAAGGAGTTGGCAAGTTTGCTTTGACTCTTGGCCTCTCTTCTTGGCTGGTAGATGGTTGTCCTCTCACTGTTCCTTCTCACTGTCTTTCTGTGTGCACATGTTCCTGGTGTTTCTCTGGGTGTCTTCTCATCCTCTTTCTATAAGAACACTGGAAAGATTAAATTATGGTACACACTCTTTATAGGCCACACACATGCACGCACACACACCCCTCAGCCACTTACTGAGAGATTGGGGATTAGGGCTTGTCATAGTCACATGCTGCTGGGATGAATCTCCAAACCAGGCACAATTTCAGGGAAGAAAGTATTTATTGAAGTAACAGACCCAGGGGAAGTTAAGGAAAAAAGGCTGGTCCCCTTTCACAGATCCAAACAGAGACAGAGACAGCACCTCCAGAAGCAAGCAAGCAAGCACACTGTAACACTGTAATTCACAAAATGTAGAACTGCCAGACCTGGGTTTCAGCTGCTGTTTTGCATATGTATCCCTATAATTTTGCATCCAATTTAGAAAGGGTGTCATGACCCCAGGAGGCCAGGCCAAAGTGACACTTCCTCTAGCCAGAAGCCTGGAGACAATTAACAATTTAATAAACACAATTATAGTAAATTCTATTGGGGGTCATTTATTCAAAACTACCATAGGGCTGCAGCATTTGAATTTGTAGTACACTCAGTTCAACTCACATTTTTTTCACCAAAAAAAAAAAAATGTTTTTTTGTTTTTTTTTTAACTACAGAAAAACCTCATAGCATCAAAGGTTATAAAGTCAGACCACCTGGAAACTGGGAAACCGATACACAGCTACTATCTTCATGGTATTTCTCCCTTTACGGGCTCAAATATCTCATTCTCTCAGCATGTATGTCTTGGCTCTTTCTCTCATGAATAGGCTCCACTCTCCTTCTGTAAGGCCCATCATGGAGGACTCGGTCCCTAAGTCATTGGACTCTCATATTTGACTTGCTACAGGGAGTGGACTCAGGCTATATGTCTCAGCCAAGTTCTGGAGAATCTGATCGGCTCGATTCACATAAGATGCTCATCCTTTGTCCAGTACCAACCCCAGAGAGCTGCGTTCAGGGTACATAGAACCAGTTTTTCTAGTCGATGGCTATGATGGTTTATGAGGAAGATATGAAGAATTATTTGGCAGCTGCAGTGGAACAGGGAAATGCTGATGAGCTCACGTTGTCTTCAGGTGGATTGGAAGCAGGTTGAATAATCTTACCTGAGGTACTGAGTTTGTATCGCCAAGATGGAGGAAAGTCTTCAGTTTCACACAATTCTGCCCTTAATTCTGAATTTTTTAAAATTTTTGGATATTTTAATAAATAAATTGGGAAATGGAAGGTATGTCTCTGGGATTCTTAATGGTGAAAATAATGCAAACATAAGTCCATCGAGTCAGAAACAAAATTCAAACTCAAAATCGACTTGAAGGGCAAGAAATCTAGAAAGAAAGAAAGAAAAAATTAGCTCAGATAAATAACTTCCAAATTTATGGAATATATTGCAATGAAGTTTAAAACAGAACCCTTATATAAGTTATATCTCTCTGTGGATAGGCTACTTTCCAAGACAGAAGCACTTTTTAAATTTTTTAGCATTCTAACCATAGTTTGGCTACATAAATGCCTTCTTAGAGTGGGAAGATTCCTGTAATTTTGTTTTTTTTTTAATTTTTTCTTTATTAAAGAGAGAGAGAGAGAGAGAGAGAGAGAGAGAGAGAGAGAGAGCACCAGAACCACCACCTTGTGGGTCTGGCTTATGTGGGTACTGGGGAATTGAAATTGGGAAATTGGGGCCTTAGGCACTGGAGGCAAGTGCCTTAACTGCTGAGCCATCTCTCTAGCCCATGCTTTTCCTTTTATTTACAAAGCAAATATATAGATAATAAGATCCAGCAAATAATCCAGTTTCTTTCAGGCAACTCACACACCTGGAGGTCCCTCCATGCTGTGGCTTAGTGAGCAGAAGCTACTATAACACACAGCATGAGTCTAACCATAACACTCTGATTTTCCTAACTTGGTTTTCCCAAAGTACAAAACAGAGATGCTTATAAAACCACTTTCACGCTATTTTTCATTTCATTTTTATTTCTTTACATTTTCAAAATTACAGTATTGCATTCTTTTATGAAATAGATAAGGAATAGAACCTTATTGAAAGAAGTGTAGAAAGTGAGGTGTTGCAAATCAATGTAACTGGTTCGAAGGGTTCTGTTTAGGTTAGATTCCTGTGCATACTTGAACAAGTTTTTGATGTTTCTTTTATTTTATAGAACATTGTATTACATATTCTTTTATTAAATTGCTTTTCCTATGTAATAATACATCATCCATTGGGTAATAGTAAATTTGTTTGATGTAGGTCAATCCATCAGCTATGGAAAACTAGGAAAGCAAGATGGCATATTTCAGTATCTGATCCATGGCATCAGAGGGTATCAAGGCAGCAAGGTCTTGAGGTCCTAAGATCCTTGGGGAAAGCACCAGTAGGGCTGAGGAGAGGGCTCAGTGGGTAAGAGAACTTGCTGAGCTACCAGAAAGACTTGGGTTGGATCCCCAGCACTCAGGCAATAAACCAAAAGCTGGGCCTGGTCATTCATATCTATAACCCCAACATTGAAGGGGACAGACACAGAGGAGGATCACTAGGGTTCCCTGGCCAGCCAGTCTAACTGAAAAATGGGAAGTTCCAAGTTCAATGAGGGATTCTGTTTCAGGGAAATAAGGCAGAAGAGTGACAAAGTAGGACGCCTGATGTCTTTCTCTGACTTCCGCCCAGAGCACACACATTTGTTTGTGCACATTTGAACGCATGTGTACATACATCATGTACACACACCACACACATACACCCCATATAGTGGGCGCACACACACACCTGTTGAGTGAAACATTTTCTCTGAAGAGAATACAAACACATATCTGTTCACTTTGGATAGGACACAGCAGACAGACCCAAGTATATCTGTAAGTAACCCCCCACAAAACCTCACTGGTTCATCGAGCTGGACTCTGGTGTACCTGTGCTTTGGTGTGTTTTCTGAGCCCTACCTGGGTGAATGCACATGTATTTATGTCTCCCTGGGGGAAAGTTTAATGCAACAACATCTCACGTGCTACATTCAAAAAAAAAAAAAAAGAAAAAAAAAGGAAGGAAGGAAGGAAAAAAGGGAAAAGCAAGTGCAAAGAGGCAAGCTTAACATTCAGTCTGCTTTTCCCCAGAAGACCTTTAACTGATTCACAAGCAGTGGCCAAGAGCATAGAAGCTGCCTGACAGTAAATACTAATGGGGAAATGGCCATTCAGAGCCTGCTATGGTTTGAACATGACCTCTAAAGTCATGCACTGGGAAGTTCATCCTGATGTGACAGCATTGGATGGTGTGGCCCAATGAGAGGTTATCACGTCATAAGGGCTATTGATCTACAAATGAGTTGATATTACTACCAGGGTCAGTGATTGTAAGAGTGGGTGCAGAGCAGTGTCAGTTGCTCCTGTGACTGTCCAGTTCATTGGGAGCTTCGGTTCCCTAGAGCCCCCCTGTATCACAAGATGGTACCAGAGGGAGCATCGCTAGCCTGAGAAATGATTAAAACTCAAAATTCAAAATACAGTTTTCCATGAATACATGGTACTTTGGCACCATGGATACAGCAAAAATTAAAAACGGAACCATCATAAGGTGTGGACTAACAATACTTAGTACATAGACTGTGCATAAGATCTTTGCACATAACAATCCCCCAATATTTAGTGATAGGAACTGGTAAGCCAATCCAAAATAATGGTACTACTGTATTTGCAATTTAGTCCTAAGTAATTTATGTGCCACTTAACTGAGATTTCTGAAGACCCTCTCATAACCCATGGTACCTAAGATGATTTAATGTGGTCCATAGGCAGTAAAGCAGCTAGAGGAAGCCATGCTCTTTTCTGCTCCCTCTCAGCCCTTCTCATTGTATCATGGAGGAAGGCTCAGTGTTCCACACTCCTCTATGGCTCTTCTGCTTTGTTTCCCAAGATGAGATTTTGTAAGTTTTGCTGTATCCACGATGCCAAAGTACCATGTGTTCATTGGAAACCGTGTTCTGAATTTTGAGTTCTAATCTTTTCTCAGGCCCTCTCAAACCTGGAGCTCCCTTGGTTTTCCATGTTCACAAAGACAACAGGCCTTGAGCTTAGACCATGGGATAGACAGTTCCATGGTAGCTCCACTCTGAGGTTCTTAAGGAATGTGCAATGAATGGTCTTCTCCGGACATCTCGTATAACAGGGACCCTGTATCAAAAACAAAGTAACCAGTGTTACAAAGGAAAAACATATTAAACTGGAATTCTACCCACCATTCCCTTGGTACTAAGGTTTCTGATTACTGTAATTCTTTTACGGCTACTTTCTATTTATGGAAAGTGATGTTGGTTTCCATTTATAGTCAGGACATAGAATTTGAATTTTTAGATTTAGTTCAAGAGGAGAAATAAAGAAATACATTACATAAGTGCAGGAGATACCACTAAGACCATGCAAGTAGTATGCAGTGACTGAATACAGAATGCTGATTGGCTCAGGCAGGTGATGCTGATGGCTAGAATAAAGACCTGTCTGTCGGTCAGCATTCATGTATTGAACACCATCTGCAGACATGGACACTTTTCCAGTTGTGGGGAAGGACAATTAAACAAGACAACATACACTGACATTCAATACTAACATAACTACAGATCCTGCTATTTCCCCCTGGAGGGGGACCAGAGAGCATGACTTGGGGAAGGAAGGGTCAAAAAAAGTAGGGTGGGAATGTTGCTTGGCCCCCGGGTGGGTTAGGAAGCAACCAGGCTTGTACTCCAAAAGTGGCTGGAAAAATGCAGAACCATGGAGATTTCTGGATGTTACCATGAGGAAAGGAATATGTGTGTGTTCCCTCTCACTTGTTCCTCTTGACACCTGGGTAAATGGCTATTTACACAAGCAGATCACCCAGCCGCTCCCTGCAAGGTAAACATCTGCTTCCTGCCTTCCTGGCCAGCAGGAATCAGACTCTGGCATAGGCTGCACCCGGTGAAGGAGGAGGAGCCCCCCCACCTGTGCTTTCCTTCACCTGTTCAAGGAGATTTATTGAGTATCTCCTAAAGGCCGGGCACAGAGGCAGGTACTGGGGATAATGTGAGGACAAGAAAGAGGTCACCCCTCTCCTGACCTCTCCACTCCACTTAATATCCAGGGTTGTCCAAGCTAGAAATGACTGAAGAGTCCCCAGGCTACCCCTCTAGTAGCCCCGATGAGAATACCAAAATCTGAAGTGACACAGCATTTTGTCCTCAGTCCCTGAGCAAGGTTATTATGGATTTCAAGCCAGTGAGGCATCAGAAGACCTTTGTCACCTGTTCCCAATGCTTCATGCTTTACATTTGGACTGATTGTTTTTCTTGTTGGTTTCGATTACCAAACCATCATGGCCGAGGGAAGAAGAAACAGGATTTCGTCCTATAAAAACACACTGAAATATAATCTAATTGAAGCCCCTAAATTATCATATAAACCACTTGGACTGACACACTATGTCTAATATCTGTTTATCTTCTTTTCCAAAGGACACTCCCTGATTTCATTTCCCATGCTAAAAGCAGTGTGGTCTATAGTTAAGACAAACATATGTTGCATGTAACTATACATTCCGCTTCCATAAAACATTGTATTTTCAATTGCTCCCTTCATCTGTTAAATCGTCAAGTGTTCACAAGTACCTACTATGTACCAGGCTCTGTGGGAGGTCCTGATACTTAATGATAAGCCAAAGACAAATATACCCCTGATCTGGTCTCTGTCCTCATAGTCTAGTCCGGGAGATAAGCCGGTGTCAAATGTTTGCACACATAAACATAAATTTGTCAACATAATAGATGCTTAGGTTCATTCAGATCCTTCCAGAAACATGCTATGACAGAGATAAACACAAGGGAGGTTTAGTGGAGGAAATTCACATGAGTGAAAATGGGAGGGACCTGGAAAAAGTTGAGGGAGCCTTCAGATGGTGAAGCAGTTCTGTGCAGAGAGGAGGAGGGGGGACTTATGTTAATCTATCTGGTGAGGCTCTACTTGAGGCTGGGTAACTAATAAAGAAAAGAGGTTTGAGGGCTGCAGAGATGGCTCAGTGATTAAAGGCATTTGTTTGCAAAGCCCAATGGCCTGGATTGAATTTCCCAGTGCCCCCTTAAAGCCAGCTACAAAAAGTAAGGAATGTGTCTGGAGTTCATTCCAGTGGTAGGAGGCTCTAGCATGCCCATTCTCTCTCTCTCTCTCTCTCTCTCTGTCTCTCTCTCTTTCTTTCTCTCTGTCTCTGTCCCTCTATCTCTACTATAATTAATAAATAAAACATTAAAAAAGAAAAAGGACTGATACACTAATGGTTGGAGGCTCCAAACAGCATGGTGTTGGAGCCCCTAAAAAGGACTCTCCGGCTGTGTCCCACCTCGTCAGCAGTGTAAGGAAGAGATATACATGTGGACAAGGAAGCAAGAGACCAGCGAGGAGCCAATTTGCCAATTTTACAGTCCACTTTCTTGAGAACTTATTGACTCCGACCAGATCTGAGCCACTCATATAAGACAGCACTAACCCATTCCCAAGAGTGAAGCCCTCATGACTGGATTGTTTTCTGCCAGACCTTTTACCTGTTAGTGGTTCTGTGGTGAGAACCAAACTTCCTGCACATGAGCCTTTGGAGGAGAAACCATATTCAGACCCTCACAATGGCCTCAAGCTGCAGTGAGGTTCTGAGATGGTCTTAACATGGCCACATCAGAAGAGTCTGGTACTTCAGTGTTCAGTGATGGCCTGGGAACAACAGCATTAGACCTCAAGGCCTGCCTTAAATAACAAAGCAATTCATCGTCAGTGAGAGTGAGGCCTGTTGCTCAGCCTGGACAGTGGTAAAAGGCCAATCTCAGTGTGAAAGAGAAGTGATTGAAGATCAGAGCCAGAGTGTGCTAGTGAATGTTTAAGAAGAAAAAAACCAGTCCTGACTTGTAGCGTTTGCTGATTTTCTTGATAGACAGCAAATATTCCCACCAGGATGGTGTCCAAGATTCCGACATGCTGTCCCTAAGCACGGAATGGAGAGAAGAAATAAGTGATAACCACATTTCATGAGATGGGGGAGCCCGCTCCAAGACACCACTGCTGAGTGTGAGGCTGGAGTTACTGAGTTCATGGGATTATGACCTTCTGGACCAGTGCCTGAAACACACCAGGTGCTCTGTCAAGGTCTGTTTACTCCAGGACTGAGTGGGTTGAAGCCCACAGATGGAAAGCAGTGAGAAGCAGGCGAGAGCAAGAAGGAAGACAAGGAATTGGGGGTGTTCACTCTGGGTCAAGGGAAAGTTGAAATTCTTTTGACCAATAACCTTTCAGATTTTCTTAGAAGCCTCATTGGACAAATGGAGTGAGAGGTTATATGGTCTCTATACATGCTTTTATAACTCCAAATCAAAATCAAAAATTTCCAACCACTATTTTAAAATCATAGTTGACCTTTCAAACAAAATATTACAAAGCTTTTGAGAGACAGTGTCCTCCCTTCTATTGGGAGCCCTGATCTTATTGACTTCCCTGAAAGCCTCTTTTAGGAATCCATTGACCCATATTTTGCTATGTCCACACCCTGGGAAGGTCCTTTCCCCTTGATTCTGGGCTGGGCCCATGGCCTGAGACAGTGAACAGAAAACAGCAGAGATGAACTCAGGCAAGTTTCCAACCCAACTTCAAAGAAGGCCTAATGGCTTGCCTGAGCTGCTGCATAAGAACAGTTTCCTCCCACTGGGCAGGCCTTACAGTCCCTAGGGAAAGACAGAGCTCCTGAGGCCCCCTGGAGCTAGAGAGAGTCCCAAGTGCCCAGTGTCACAGCGGAGCAAACAAAACATGGTTGTCTTGGGTTTGAAATTATGTTGGGATTTTGATTTTGTCAAAGCAGTAAAATTATCTAATTATCCACCAGTACAAAACAAATTCATACTGTATAACTAGTAATATATATATATGCTGTAGAACTATAACTAGTAATATATATGCTGTATAACTGTATACTAGTAATATTATATATATATACTGTATAACTGTACAAATAGTAACATATATACTGTATAACTGTATAACTAGTAATATTATATATATACTGTATAATTGTATAACTAGTTATATATATATATATATATATAGAGAGAGAGAGAGAGAGAGAGAGAGAGAGAGAGAGAGAGCAAGTTGAGCATGGTGACACTGTAACCCCTGAAATTGGGATGCTGAGGCAGGAAGATCCTGTGTTTGAGGTCAGCCTGAGCTGTAGAGTAAGACAAACAAACAAAAAAGAACAAGTCAAGTCTATTCCTATTGACAGAAAATGATCCCTGGGCTAGAGAGATGGCTCAGTGGTTAAAGGCACTTGCTCACAAAGCCCATGGGCCTAGGTTTGATTCCCCAGCACCCACATAAAGCCAGATGCACAAAGTGATGTATCTGGAGTTCATTTGCAGCAATGAGAGGCTCTGGTACACCCATACTCTTGCTTTCTCTCTGCTCATAAATAAATAAAATATTTTTTTAATCATGAAGATTTTCACTCAAGTGAAAATCTGATATTTAGGTGAATCATACAGCATGATTCCACACTATTTAATTAAAAGGGGAGAATAAGGTGCCAGGAGATTTCTCAGTAGTTAAAGGTACTTGCTTAAAAAAATCTGCCTGCCCAGGGCTCATTTCCCCAGTACTTATAAAAAGCCAGATGCACAAAGTGGTGCATGTGTCTGGGATGTGCAATGGCAAGAGGCCCTGGTGTTCCCATTCTCTCTCTCTCTCTCTCTCTCTCTCTCTCTCTCTCTCTCTCTCTCTCTCTCTCTCTCTCTCATAAATAAATAAAATATTTTTAAAAAGTAAAGAGGGACTGGAAAGACAGCTCATCAGTTAAGGTGCTTGCCTGCAAAAGCTAACAACCTAGGTTCAATTCCCCAGTACCCACATAAGCCAGATGCACAAAGTGGTGCATATGTCTGGAATTCATTTGCAGCAGCTGGAGGCCCTGGCATGCTCATTTTCACTGTTTCTCTTCTCTCTCTCTCTCTCTCTCTCTCTCTCTCTCTCTCTCTCTCCTTCTCTCTCTCTCTCTCCATGCAAACAAATAAAAATAAAATTTAAAAATTAAACATAAGCATGAGTACATGTGAGTGTGAATGTATATCCGTCTGTGTGTGACTGCAAATGGGTAGCATATTTCTGGAAAGATACATAGAGAAACAAGTAACAGATGACTTGGAGTAGAAGGGAGAGCTTCATTTGTTTTCCTTTCACACATACTTTTATCATGGTTACAGGTATTACTTATTCAAGTCATCAAGATAACATTTTAACAAAAACAAAACAAAACAAAACAAAAGATCTACCATAATCAGGTTACAGTCAACTAGCTACTGCACTGCGGTAACACACAAAAACTCGATACTCAATTTTACTCAGAAATACTATGTACACCCATAGGAAAGAAGTTGAAAACCACCTGGCTAGTGTATACCCTGTGAACTGCTCCGTCAGAAGTGAACATGTCCACGAGGTGGAGGAAGGAGGAAGTCTCAAGTTCACCAGGGCCGGAGGCTGGAGTCTTCATGAGGCAGATCCAGTGTCATGATTATTAATGAGTCATTTACTTGAGAGGTGGTCCCCAGGACACACCAAAACTAGAACAGAAAGGGAAGAAGGAAAGCAAGAAACTGAGGACCTCTGTGGGACAATGAGGTATATGTTTCAGAGTTGGCCCAAAACAAAGAGGGAAGAATCTGAGGTACTTATTTTTCTGCTCCTGGGAATATCAATTCTTCAGGATTTCCCGGACACCCTACTTACAGGCCAAGATAGAAAGAGCTGGTGGAAAAAGTCCCTGGTGTATAGAAGTGAGTGCTGGGCGCACCTAGAAATCAGAGCCTGGGCCCAGAGCTTATGTGCTTATGAGGTAAGGAAGAGGAATGAACCAAGCAAGGACGTTTAGTACAGGCTAGCCATCATGTTTAGTCTTAAAACCTGACAGCTAGCCTGTACTAAATGCTTTCTTGTACTAGACGTGTTCTTGGAGACAATGGGAAATGACTTCATTTCCACTCCATGCTTCTAGAAGGAGCAAGAAGAATTTCTAAGAGACTTCAGCTTCTCTTCACTTCTGGGTTTCACATATGCAGATCCTAGCAGGGATCATTGTATCGTGCATCCCAATGACATTTGGAAAGTCAGGGGCAAGGATAAAGGGAGGAATGCCCAAGACCCTGGGATTCTGGGAGCTTCTCTTCCAGCCTATGTGCCATTCCATCTAGAAGGAGCTGAAGTAACCAGGCATTACAAGAGGGAAGACACATGTTGACTTCTCGGGCCAGGGTGGTTCTCAGATGGTGTACAAAAGGAACCTGGTCCAAAAAAAGGAATGAGCTGGAATAGGTGGGGACCAGGTAGAATGCCCAGGTAATTCCCATCATCCTCAAGTACATTCTAGCAGATTGCATACTCCATCAAGGAGAAGTTCTCATAAACATTTGAAAGGTGGATTCTCAAGGCTAGAGACAGGTTAGTGTTGTGTTCTGATAATTATAAGGCAGGAGATATTAAACTGTATCTATAAACACAGAAGAGAAACGTGAATACTAAGACCCCAGGCTACTAGTTCTCTAAAAGATCATACTGCACACATGTATACGCACATGTGAGATGATCGTGAACTCTGCACATACATGTGGAGTTCAGAGGGAAATGTCAAGTGCTTCCTCCAGCACTCTTTGGATGGTTTCCTTTGAGCTGCCACTTATTTTTTATTTTATTTTATTTTATATTTTATTTTTGGTCAGTCTGGCTAACCAGTAAGCCCCAGTGATTCTCCCGTCCCCACTCCCTACAGGCATGTTGCCAAAGCATGCTTTTCCTATGAACCCTGGGGAATTAAAGTCAGGTGGTCTTGGGCCCTTTAAGAGCCTCATGTTTGCATGGCAAGTGCTCTGACCCACTGCACCATCTCCCCAGCCCCCAGGTTTCCATTCTTGATAACATTATTGCAGTTGTAAAATTTGATCAAAGCAATAGATCTTTCTGGCTACATCCTTGACAATATTCAAAAGCAAAGGTAGGATGGCTATAAAGTATATATCTTATGCCTGTGATCCCAGTGTGCTATGTGCATACCCATAAACATATTCATCTATATATATACATGTATACATACATACACAAAAATAAAATATGTGTGAAAAATGGACTCCTCTCATGTCTCTTGGGGTTTAACACAAGACTCTTGCTCCTGTCCATGTTGTACTCAATATTTTTTTCTGTGTTGATCTGAAGAAAGGCACAGTAAGCATACGCCCCAGATTTACAGATGGCCATACATAGAATGGACATAGTTGGTATGTTTGATGGTGAAATTAGTATTCAGCCTGAATTGACAGGATGGAGCACTCGGTATCAGGAGCACGGCACACAGTTTTACAGTAATAGAATCTCCATTCTACAGTACTAACAGGAGTCAATTGTACAGTACAGGCTTTGGAAGCTGGATTGACAGGCACTGAGTCAGAAAACCTGGGGCTTTTAATTAATCCAAAGCTCAATAGGGTCCCACAACAGAATTGGTTATTTTTTGTAAAGCCATTTTAGGCTGCTGCAATAAAAGTCTTATTTTCAGTCCATGGGCAGTGATGACCCTAATGGATTCTGTGAGGGGTAGACTCTCTCTGGAGCGCTGTGTGTTCAGTTCTGGGTGAAAGAGTGCAAAATTAGATGCAGGAGAGATTTCAAATGCATGTCACACAAGGAATGGCCATCGGGCCTGGGGATAAATGAGAACAAAATGATAATATTTTACGGGAATAATAGTGGCCTCCATCTATTTGATGAGCACTCAGGTGTAAAAGGGAGTGAACATATCCTTCTTGCTCTGCGCTGTAGTCAGCCATTGCCACATTAATACCCTGTTGGCTTATAACAGCATCTGTTTATCTCTTAGACATTTGCACATAAGTTGCAGTTTCTTGATCTGAAGGACTGGGGCTGGCCTTGACTTCAGGCCATGGTTGGGTTTCAGGTGTGCTCTGTGTTTCTTTCTTTGGGAAACAGTAGGTGCTATTGGGAATATTTTCTCATGGTAACATAAAAAGTTCAAGAGCGCACATGCACACACACACACACACACACACACACACACACACACACACACACACTCACACACACTACAAGCCTCTGCTGGGCACCACACACTCTCACACCCCAATGTCAAGGGATGGAAAAGTTCACTATGAGGCAGCGGGAAGGAAGCTGCCTGTATTTTTATCATAAAGGAGTGGAATCAAGAATTCAACTTACCCGTCTAGAAACTAATAAGGTATCTGTAGTAGTCAGCCACACATCGCTGAGATGAATCTCCAAACCAGCACAATTTGGGGGAGGAAAGTATTTATTGAAGTAACAGACCCAGGGGAAGTTAAGGAAAAAAGGCTGGTCCCCTTTCATAGATCCAAGCAGAGACAGATAGCACCTCCAGAAGCAAGCAAGCAAGCACACTGTAACACTGTAATTCACAAAATGCAGAACTGCCAGACCTGGGATTCCGGCTGCTGTTTTGCATATGGATCCCTAGTATTTTGCATCCAATTTAGAATGTCATGAGCCCAGGAGGCCAGGCCAAAGTAACACTTCCTCCAGCCAGAAGCCTGGAGACAATTAACAATTTAATAAACACAATTATAATAAATTCTATTGGGGGACATTTATTCAAAACTACCACAATATCATAAGGGGCCCCGGGGTCTAAAGTTACAAGAAGATAAATTTGAGTATATCATAATAAAAATCTGAATGATCATTGGAAATGTACCAGGATGGAAACCTTTGCCCCAGAAGAAGGTGGATGGAGCTCATTGGCTCATATTCAAGGAGCATCCAAATCCAAATATGTGATCATTTGGAAAGCTAGACCTGAGCTGAACACTTCTAACCTCCCATGGTCTTAGCCCTGCTCTTCGCCACTGAGTGTGACAACCAAAGACTGTTTCTCTCTGTGCCATCTAAATATAGCCTTGTGTTTATCTTCTTTTTAAGGGTCTTGGAAGCGTCTCAGTGGTCCAGACTGGGCCATAATCTTCTCTTTCCCCACCCATGGCCATTAGCTCGGTGTCAAGCACCAAGTCCTTAGCATGGCATTCCTGCCCATCACCTGACCTGGCCTGACCACCTTCTCAGCTTCCTCACTGCCTTTTCCCATTCTGTGGTCTGATCTATTGTATTAATTGCCCTTACTATTCAGGACTTTGCTCATGGACATCATTCTCCTCATCATAACAGACCCACCTGGAGCACCCATGGCAGAGCAGATGCTGCCCTCCCCATGATGTTTTCATTCACATTCCAACCAGAAGGAAGGCCTCCTTCCCTACATCAATAGTCCTAGCAGTCCTCATGGTGCTTAGCACAGAAAAAAATGGCTTGGGAATATTTCGCATCTGCATATCCCATTCTATGACAGTGCCATGTTATTAATTCTGATAGAAACTCCAAGTAATATTAGCTTAAGCAATAGAGGCATTTAGTTAACTCACACAGTGGAGGATGTGGAGGTACATAGTTCCAGAGTTAGCATAGCAGTTTAATGATCGCACCAAGAATCTAGGCTCTTTCTGCCTTCCTGATCTGCCGTTCTTCGTGCATCAGCAATATTTCTCCGCATAGGTGAGACAGGGCGGCTATGGATGTAATCACCACACCCTTACACCATCGGGAACAAAGCAGCCATGAAAGAAGTATTCGTTTTACATGTCTTTCTTAGCAGAAACAGAGAATACAAGTGTTTCCTTCAGACATTTCCTTACATCTGGCTGGTGAGATCTGGGTGCCATATGCCCTGACCTGGCACTGGCCAAAGGAACTGTGATACTTAGATTGTGTTAGGTCAAACAAGAGCTAAACTGTGCTGAACAGAATCCAGGCTCTGAACCAATCAGCCAGAAAAGTAAAAGATCCACCTCTTTGCTAAAATTGTGACCAGGATGAGCCACTTATGTACCTAGCTGCCCCTGTGTTCCTGAGGGACAGTAAGCCTGCTGAGGGCAGCCCTATGTCAGGGCACACAGAAGCCTTAGGACTCTTCAGAAAATCTCCACAGTCACTGGAGAAACCAATGAATCTCTCTCCAAGCTATTGTGCAGAAGGATATTTTGATATAAGGTGTGCAAGTCCAGGCCTCTCTTCCTCTGGCTTCTGAAGTCGCCCATTTCTTTCCCTGAGACTTTCCTCCGAGGCTTGTGAATCAGTTCAGCACTCGCTGATGATGTAAGTTCCCAGAGAAATGCTCCACTGTGAAGGAGATATGTGTTTGGCACAGCTAGTCTTATCGCCTGCCATGAAGCAGGATGAGGGGTGTGGGTATTAGACAAATGAGGGATCAAATCCTACTCCCAACATTTGGGACCTTTATGAGCCTTGGGAAATTATTTGCCTGTCTGAGCCTCAGTGACTTGGTTTTCCCATATGTAACAACTGAGCCCATTCCTAAGAATGCTGACCTTGACCCAGAGGAATCATAACTACAATAATAACAGTTACCACTTCATGGTGCCTATTCCGAGGCAGACGTTGAACATTTTATGTGCGTGGTCTTTTCAAATGTTCACCAAAGAAGCAATGAAGGAGAAGCTTCTAGTGCTGCCGAGACTCAGGGTAGTTAAAGAACTGCCCAAAGTCACATCGCTAAGAGGCCAACCATGAAGCCAGATGTTTGTGATGAAAGCCTCTCCAGGCACACGTCCACTACTCCGCCTCCTTCGCTTTCTTTTTCTTCAATTATGTGATGCTGTTCCCAAACCTTCCAAAAGTTTTCTGCGTGCCATTCCCTGTCTTCCCCATGAAACTGTTGTTCTGATTCTCAGGTCACCATTTGGTCTCTAGGTAAATTTTTGAGTCTTTTTCTCAAATGCCCATAGAGTGAAAAAATCCTTATGAGTATCCAAGTGTTTTGGACACTTTTGTTTTTGGGGGGAAGCAGAAGTGGTGGAGGATGAAAGACCATTGAACTTAAATGGCCTCGTTAGCCTCATGGGCTCCCATCCAGAATGCCATGTCACCCGTGAGCTGCCCCCTGTCACAGCCCCTCCCCTGAAGAGTTTCCCTTTAAAAACATCCATAGACTTGGTGCCCTGACACCTGTAGCTGTGTCACTCTGGCCTCACTAACGACACAGACTTGGTACCCAGCCACTCACCACATTCACGGCGAGGCTGTGACCTTGTTTTCCCTCATCTCTATCCACCAGTCTCTGCCAGTTTCCATTTCTATGGGCTGATCCTCCCCAGTACTGGGACCCAGATGTAAGGAGAGGGAGCACTCTCTCCAGAGCCCACTCTGCTAAGATTCCTGCTGTATTCTCCCCGCCATCTTCCCTCCATCAGTCTAGCTCAGCAAAATCATCACTATCTTGCTTCAGAGACTTGACAGCCTCCCCTGCCATCATAAAGGAACCATTCTTATCCCCATTCATGGGAGATCTTCATGGAAAGAGGTTCAGTCTGCATCCGCAGTGGCCATGGAGCATGCGTGAGAGCATCTAGACATTTCAGAAGGATAATTCTGTAAAAATCCTGAAGGGGGCTTTTTTTTTCATGAACTATGAGCTCAGCAAGGAAATTCAAGGAAAGGAACTAAAAATAACTGTAGTGTAATCGTACATCTAAATCCATATCACTAAGAGCGGGCATTGATTGAATCCATAGCAGTAGCGCTCTGCTGAGCACAATCTGCACATGACGTCATTTAATCTGTATAACCAGCCTCAAAGGAATAAATAACCACTCCAGATTTTCAGGAAAAAAAAAATGAAGCCTAAGGATGGTTAAGTGATGGACCTGCTAACACGAAGCTAGTGAACAGCAGAGAAATTTGAACCCAAGTCTTGGCTGCCTCCCAAGTCCCTGAGTTTAGCTCCTATCAGCCGGCTTCACTGGCTTGTTCCAAGCACTGCCTCGTGTTGATGCTTCCGTATTTGCCTTCAGGTTAATATTTACTCCCTTCTCCCCAGTACACCATGTCAGGGGTGTGGCCCAAGATTTTTACTTCCTGAATGTTCATTACTCATTTTAAACTAGCTTCCAAAGGGGCATTCAAAGTGACAGCCCCAAGCTCACAAAGACCCAGGAGTTCTTTCCAGTGTATTGTGGTACAGTAGGCAGGTCTTTGTTTTCCCTTTGGTGTTGTCTTTCATGTGGAGAGAGAGGGAGAGAGAGAGAGAGAGAGAGAGAGAGAGAGAGAGAGAGAGAGAGAGAGAGAATGGGTGTTGCCAGGGCCTCGTACCCCTGAATTTGAATTTCAGATCCAAGTGCATACACCACTTTGTGCATCTGGCTTTACATGGGTACTAGAGTTGAATCCAGGCTATCAAGTGTTCAAACACCTTTAACTACTGAGCCATTTCTCCAGCCCCCACATTTTCTTACCTCCAGATAGTCCCAGAGGGTATGTATGTAAGAAGCCAAGTGTCCAGGATGAGTCACCGTGGACAAACAGATTAAAGATGTGCCCTGATTGACAGAACTCCTGGAGCAAGGTAGGCATTGGGGCAGAGGGAGTTAGAAGAGGTCTTTTTCTTTTTCTTCTTGCAGTATGGTGGAGAGACTGTGGCCTTTGAGTCCCAAGCTTGTAGAGTAACCTTGGCAGCTTTCTGGATATGCTTGGCATACCTCGGATTCCTCCTGGTGAAATGCAGATTATGCCCTAATGGGGGTATTTTAAGGATTTACCAGATATTGTGTATGAAGTACTCAATAGATACTTGGACCCCTGTAGGCATTCCTGGAACCAAAGCAGCAATTCGATATGGAAACTCCTTGGCTTTCACTGAATGTTCAAGGGATCTGAACTTCCTGGCCAGCCCTGTTCTAAGACATATGGTGAAGCTGGACTTGCTTGCTCATTGGCAGAATCCATGTTCCCAACTTAAGAGGTGGAACCCATCATTCAACATCCCGTTTATGTGTTTTGTTAAGAGTCACTGAGAAGTCCACAAAGTATTTGGTAAACCTAAAATACTGAATGGTCAGTTTGTTCAGTAAAAAGGAAAGAATAATAAAGAGATGACAAAAAGAGAGAAGCGAATCCAGGACAGGCATTTCCAAATTTGCAAGGTGAGCGAGACTGACGTTTGGCACTCTGATATTCCTCTTCTTTGTCACTCATTCCCCCCACTCTCAGAAAAGGAGGAGGGACTGTGCTCTAGTCCTCCTAACTAGTCTTTTTTTTTTTTTCAACGTAGGGTCTCACTCAAGCCCAGGCTGACCTGGAATTCACTGTGTAATCTCAGGGTGGCCTTGATCTCAGGAACTCATGGCGATCCTTCTACCTCTGCCTCTGGAGTGCTGGGACTAAAGACGTGTGCCACCACACCCAGCCTAACAAATCTTTAGAGAGATATGTAACAGGCAGGGAAAGAGAGAAAGAAAGAGAAGAGAAGAAAAGAGAGAGTGGGAGAGAGAGAACACCGACACAGGATAGACAAAGAAAGAGAGGAGAGGGGGAGAGAGAACCATTCACATATTCACAGAGAGGGAGAAGACAGAGAGAGGCATCCTCCTTCTAGTGATCATCATTCTAGCTATGCCAGAGAGAAAGCTGCCTACTTCCTGTCATATCAATGACCCACGGCCTCGTTTCCTCATCGGTTGAACTGTGTTTAGCAAGAGCTGACCTGGACCTGCAAGAACCCAGCAGCAGTTATGTTGAGATGGAGACTTCCTGGTTGGTAGCAGGAGCCCCAGGCAGGAGGGAAGGAGCAAACCTGAGTCTGAATCTTGGCTTCCCCAATCAGCATCTTAGTCACTTGGGGCATGTCCCCTCGCCTCTCAGTGCCCCATGTTCTTCCTCTCGTGGTGCGCAAAGTGGAACCTGGCTGGGTCACTCTGGGATGGAAAACCCAGGTGATCTCTCCTGTGACAGCATCTTGCAGATTGCACATTCAAGGACATCACTTCTGACATCTTCCAAGGTCAGTTAGAGGTCACCGTTGACCTCTGCTAAGGTGTGCGCCTTTCCCATACAGTAAAGCACAGACGTGTAAACTGATGACAGTTGAAGAAGTGGCTTATGAATGGCTGGACTGTTGACTCCATTCCCGTATCCCTGCTGCTCCACTAGGTGAGGGGGAAGTGTTTTGGATATTAACAAAGGTTATTAAAAAAAAAGTAGCCATTTCACCTGATTGTGCCATAGGAAACGGGAGGCGCGAGTCAATGATGTCCAAATAAATGATGATCGTTTCTCAACCGGCCCTTGGGCCACCTCTTTTCCGAGGATGAGTCAGGGACATGTTTTCCTCATTTCTTTATCCATTGCCTACACCCTGCGACAGGGGCCCAGTGAGAAAGTATAACACCTGAAGCTGGAGAGATGGTTCAGTGGTTAAGGCACTTGTCAGCAAAGCCTGATGACCCGAGTTCAATTCCCCAGTACCCACATAAATCCAGATGCACAAAGTGGCACATGCATCTGGAGTTCGTTTACAGCAGCTAGAAGCTCTGTTTCACCAAGTCTCTCTGTCTGTCTATTTTTACTCAATACCTTTCTGCTTGCCAATAATTAATAAATAAAAAAAAAGCATAGTATCTCAAGTTATGGCTTCAGTGGCTGATGTCCAGAGAGGCCAGGATTTGGACAGAGCCACTCATAAGCTGTGTGGTTTGACATCTCTGAACCCTGCTATCTTTAGCTCAAAAATAGGAATATATGTATATATATACACACATATATATACATACACACACACACACACACACACATATATATATATATATATATATATACCTCAATGAGAAATTAAAACCAAGCAGCTGAATGTAACATACCTACCCCAGGAGGAAACATGTAAGAAATATTCAACAAAGGATGGCTGTGGTAGTTTGAATAGATGTCCCCTAATAGATTCAAGAGTATATTGAAGCTTGTGACTTGTCTCCAGCCTTCTGGCTGGAGGATATATTACTTTGGCTAGATCCTAGGTTCCAGCCCTAAGGTATTTCTGGGGTGGGTGTGAAATTCCAGCTATACATATGCAAAAAGCAGTCAGAGCTCAAGTCTGGAGTTCCTGCTGTTGGCTAGTTAAGAGTTGGGAGTGTGCTTGCTTGAGGTACTGGTGATGGATTTCTCTCTCTGCTTGATCTGTGAAAGGGGGCAAGCCTTTTTTGCCATTCTGGAACTTCCCCTGGATCTGTTACTTCAATGAATATTTTCCTCCCAAAACTGTGCCTGGTTTGGAGATTCATCCCAGCGGTGTGTGGCTGACTGCAACAATGGCTCTAATCAGGGAGCTATTGGAGTAAACAGAAAACTGTGAGATGGTCGATGAGGCTCTGGTGACTGGACTGGAAAATCTTGACCCTTCTACTGCATTCAGTTGCTCAAAGTGAGAGATGGAGATTGTGGTAGGATCTACCTCACAAGAATGTTGAGAAAACAGAGACATAATAACCCTGTGTGGGAATTTAGGAGCACGGCACCACACAATGTTGCCATGCTCCTCCTCAACCCCTCCCCAGTAAGAGCTTTGCCCTGCCTCCTGCAGGATGAAAATGGGTATTCTAGTTTGATTTTTTTTTCTTAGAACATATATGTACTTTTTCTAGAGATTTTTTTCAATTCTGTGCCTCAATACGCTAAAAGTAGTTAGAGTTATTTCTTCAGAAGGGGGAATTGTGACAGTTAAATCATTCCTTCAGGAAAGTTCTATGGATTCCATGCCTGACTCCTCTCCCCTTGAGTGGAAGGTGTCTCTAGCTAGAGTTCAAACCTAGATGCTGAAACTGATTGGTCAGGTATGGACCAACCAGCTGTCTCTCTGACTTACCTGGAGCAGGGAATACTCACTAAACAGAAAATTCTTTCTCTTCTCTTCCTCACATATCCTAGCAGAAGGATGTTAGGTAAGGGCCTCTTACCACAGCTTAATGGCTATGGTGAGGGGCTGTATTTCTTTCCCACATGAACCTTTCCTTCTCATGATCTTTCCTTCTTTTGCTTGTTTGGCTGAGCAGCACAAATTCTGCTATTTTGGTAAAACCTCTCCCACATGCTCTATCCACACTGGTGGCTGGAGATCTCTGTAACGTCCCATTTTCTTTTAATTAAGATATGGGTGACTTTCTCCTATCCCACTTCTGAAATCCTCTAAGCTTACTCCAATCTAAAATAAACGTGTGTGATAAAAAAAGGCTCTCTATCTAAGGTGTTGGCATGCTGAGATACAAACTCTGGGGAAAGTACCATAAATAAAGCTTCAGGATGTTCACCCCGATGTTACAAGTCCCTGATAGACCTGGCAATATGCTTAGCACCATGCTTTGACCACATCCTCCCGTTGCCTCCATGGTGACAGGGTTATCCAGATGGGAGTTACATTAACTCAGTCTTGCCCTCCTGGAGCGTATAGTCTAGAAGGAAGACCAGATGCACATCAGGATTTATCACGGCAGGTAATCAGTAATCCCACTAGGTCACTAGTGTCGGTGGTGTGGTGGTGGAGTAACCCAACTTCACTACTGACGTGTGGCAACTACAGCCTGCTCCACTCAGCTGAGAGGAATCATGGGAATTAATGCTCCAACAGGAGCTGAACTTTACCAATGGCTGGTGGGAGCTGCTGTGTGAACATCTGGCTGCCTCATACCCCAGAGAGGAGGATCTGGGTAGACAGTTGTCATGGTTTGATCCAGGTGTCCCCCACAAACAAATGAATGTGTTCTGATAGATTGATCCTCAGCTGATGGCAGTTTGGGTTTTACAACCTTGATGGAGCTGTGTTGTTGGGGGCGGGCTTATGGGGGTAATAAGCCAGCTTCCCCTCACCAGTGTTTGGCACACCTTCCTGCCACTGTTTACAGTGCTGTGGCAAAGGTGATGTCCACCCTTCTGCTCATGCCATCATTTTCCCTGCCAGGATGAAGTCTCCCCTCGAGTCCGTAAGCCAAATAAACCCATTCCTCCACAAGCCCCTTTTGCTTGGGTTCTTTCTGTGCAGCAACTAGAATGCTGACCGCAACAATAGCCTAACATTCCCCAGCAGGCTTGAGCCCAGAAGCCCATGGCCTGATTACACAAAGTACTGGCTATCTCCCTACCTTGTCTCCGTCATTGTCTTTGTTAGGATTTACAGGGATCATGTTCTAAGTCCACTATTTACCCTTGAATCCGTACCTTGCAATCTGCTCTTGTGGAAGGGGAGCACGTGATGCTGTATTGGTTACTTTCCTCATTACTGTTAACAAATACCCGGCCAGACCAACTTAAGACAGGAAAGGATTTATCTCGACTCACAAGTTAAAGAGGTACAATCTATCGTGTTGGGGAAGGTATGGTGACAACAGTTATGTAGTGACCTCAGCATGGAACACCTACCTGTTAGATGGCCTAGTGCAGGAAGCAGAGAGCTTGGACTGGTTATGACCTTCTAGCCCTGTCCCCACAACCCAACCTTCTGCCGGCTGGTTTGGATCCATGTCCAGAAGGTTCCACAAGTCTCAGAACAGCACCATCAGCCGGACACCAATGTTCAAACACATGAGCCTACAGCAAACATTTCACAACTGAGAAATACGAATGGATACACCCCCCAAGAACTGAACTGACTTTCTCAAATGGGATCATGTCTGGTTTGTCTGCAAGAGGAAAAATTCCAGGGTCAGCACCTTGGCCCCGGCTTCCTGTGCACCTGCATCTTCAGGAACCCTCTGTGCTCCACTAATCTGCCCTGAGGCCTCGTTTGGGAACAGGCTTCCCTGGCAATGCCCCTGGAGGCCAGGAGCCATCGGTGGGCTGATGCAAGAAACCCGAGTTATGTCTCTATTATGGCTGCATCTCAGCTGTGGGCTGCTTCTCAACTTAAACACAACATCTGTGAGTGAGAAGAAGCACACTCCACATCCAGGCAAACTGCAGTTTTCTTTCTGTTTCCTTGTTTTGTTTTTGAACAAGGAGGTAAATATAAAAGACACTTAACTCCGAACCCTTTATCTGTGATAATAATAATAATTACAACAGTCGATTCAGCTGAGAGAAGTTCATCTCATGCTAATGTGAGACTGAAACATTCTCCGAAGTAATAAGGAAAGCAGGGAGCTAAAAAAAAAATAATGATAATAAAGCTCAGAAGTGCTACTTCTGCTGGGTAATTGGTGTGTGAGTAAGACAAGTTCTCACCCAATTTACTATGAAAAGACAAACTGGAGAAAGAGAAGAGAGGACACTTGGTGCCAGCTACGACACTCCAGTATTTACTGGAAAGAATTCAGATGTCACAGAGCTCAATCTCATTTCTCCAAACTGCTGCACCCCTGCTAAAAGGTGCCCTTTGCGATGGCATTGCTTCTCCAAGCTGCAGGTAGTTTGCAAGCACAGCAGTGGCCTTACAAAGAGCAAAGAGACAAAAGCCCATGCTATTCTTCAAAGAAATCAGAGTTTCGCAGCAAATTCAGGATCTGGAAGAGCTAGTGGAAGACAATACTCTGACTCCCCTCTCTCAGCGCTCCCAAGACCAGCGCTTGATTCCCAACCACTCGCAGGTGGTTGTCCTCCCAAAACAAACACAGAAACAAATATTTACAGACTTATGAAAATTCAACAGAAGTCACCTGGGCACAAAGTTTCCTCGCCTGTGCTTGCGATCACACTGGCCTGGGATTATTAAACAGAATGTCACACCTAGTTTCCATTGTCGGACAGGAAACCCTTGCACCCAAAGGTAAGTTCCCAGAATGTGTTCATAGGGATAAAGGCCACATCTTCTTAAAGTGTTTGCAGCCCCAAAGAAAAATTGACCGCAGACAAAGGCAACACTAGGGACATTGTCCTCATTGCCAGCATCTGCAGGAATGAACCCGACATGTTTACCAGTAGCACCGAAGCTGGTACTAGCTGCTACAATGCCCACCTCGAATAGTTTCTGATTTAGTCATTTGCAGGGAAGGCTCTTGCTTGCATTTCCCAAATGTCCTTGAGATGAACCGTTCTCCAAATGAATAAATGCAGCAGTGACTATCCCCACTCTCTGCCACATCCTGTTCCGTTCCTCCACGGGGCTACAGAACCAGAAGAAAAGACCGTGGGTGTGGTTAGGAAAGAAGGAAAGATGAAAGAATGGAAGAGAATGAAGATGGAAAAGGAAGGAAGCAAATTAGGAAGCAATGGGAGGGAACAAAAAGGGGGGAGTGAAAGAGAAAAGAAGGGTAAAACAATGGGAAGAAAGAAAGGGGTGGAGAGAGGCAGAGAAAGAGACAGAAAGGAAGAATGGGAGAAATCAGAGAGAGAGAGAGAGCTGCTGTTCTCCGACACTGGCTGGTTTACACTGAGGACCTGATAGCCTCTCAGTGAAAAGCTGAGATTAAACTCACAACATAATTTCCATTATGTTAATGTTGCTTTAAAATATATTACATAGAGTGCTGCAACAATCAAATTATCAATTATAATGTCTACTCAGAGTAGAAAAGTGTTACAAACACAGGGCTGATTACTGCTTCAGTACATCCAATCTGCATACTCATTGTTCAGTACAGGGAAAACAAATTATCTTGTGTTGGCCCCAGTTCAAATTTAATTAAATGAGTGCAAAGCAATTATAATAAAGTACAATAGTGTAGTAATGAAAGGAAAATAACTCATTAACCTATTAATCTTTATTTATGTTCCTCTCAAATAACTATGTAATTTCTTTATCACCGCATCCCATAAGAAAAAAATAGGGTCTCCCTGCTCATGGCCTCGTTTAAAAGATACTATTTGGTTAAGATGCTCGTGGCTCCCATTTATATCAACTTTTCTTACCTTTGGGGACATCTCTGCCTTCCCCTCCCATCATGCTCTCTGTTCACTCACACATGTATGTGGTTTAAATTTATGTCCCTCTCCCACAGATCTCTGACACTTGTGCAAGGTTACAGATCTGTCGGGAAACCAAGGTGTGCTCAGCACAGCAAATGGGAGAGAGACATCCTCCACACCCTTTGGAATAAGGCAAGGCCTCACCAAACAAGAGAGGAGGAAACCACTTCAGCTGCAGAGGTAGCCCAGGCTCAAATGCTTACAAGGAGATGATGTCACCGGAGCACTCTGTGAGGACAGCCTGATTGACAGATGAGGAAACTGAGCCTTGGGTGAAAGTGTATGCACAGTAGCAGATCTAGGATTCCAGGTCAGGCCTACAGGACTCAGCTTCTCCTGGCACCCTTCTAGAACGTCCCTTGTAAAGTGTGGTCAGCTCACCAACAGCCCAGGCATCTCCTGGAAGCCACTCAGACTTTTGGTTGCTGTGATTCCTGCTGAGAACCTGTTTGCCAAGCACCCCAGGTAATGCCGAGTGTGTTGGGGTTTAAGAGGCACACTGACAGCCAAGGATCAGTGGAGTCCCCAAGGATACAATTCTCTGGAGCTCCTGACTACTTGGAGAAGGATTTCCTGGTAACTCACAACACCTCTAGATAATCTCTAGAAGTCAGGCTTTGGATTCATTTGCATATCATTTGAGGGCAAGGCTGGAGGTGAAAAATACTGTAACTTCGTAAAAACAGAAACCGTTTTCTTTTGAGCTGCACACCTGGTTTAAAAAAAAATCCTTCACCCTTTCCTTCAAGGAGAATTTGGAACGTGGGAAAGAAGTAACGAATCCCTGATGAATTGAAGAAGGAAACAGACATCTGTTCCATTTCTACTTTGTTCCTGGAGATTTTCCCCGCATTACTTCATTTAATCTTCCCAACACTCTTTAGATAAGGTCACTGACAGGCAACTGAACAGTAATAGAAAGGAGATTTGCCTAGCTTCCACGTTCGTACTTTTTAGTGGGGGATGAGGGGGTGGCTAGGGTGGGGAGAGGCTAGTCTTAAAAACTGTCTTGTAGAACTACCAACAGCTCTTTACCAAAGACTTTTATTTCACAATCTTCCTGCCCTCCTTGGGAGTAGGTAGGTATATGTGATTAGCTTTGGCCAATAAGCTGCCAGCAGAAGTTTCATGTTCAGGTCAAATTAGTTGCTTTTAGACATTATATAAATCTCTCTCTCTCTCTCTCCCCCTGCTATTGACAATATTGTATCATCAGCTTGTGTCTTAGATTGAATGAGTACCTCACCTGGAGGTCCCATGCCAAGTTTTCACAGATACAGGATGTGGGGAAAAGTAAACTTTTGTCATTTTTCAAGCCACATTAAGTTGGAGATCATTTGTTTCTGCAACGCAACGGAGCTTATCCTGACTCCGCAGGTGCTGCTCAGAAGGAAGGGGTGGAAAGAAATATTGAGTACTGCCTTTAATCCCAGCACTGGGGAGGCAGAGGTAGGAGGATCGCCGTGAGTTCAAGGCCACCCTGAGACTACATAGTGAATTCTAGGTCAGCCTGGGCTAGAGTGAGACCCTACCTCGAAAAAACCAAAAAAAAAAAAAAAAAAGAAAAAGAAAAGAAATATTGAGTACTTGCACACCACATTGTCTTTATTAGAGCTGGCATTCCTACAAGAGAGGTGTGCAATGAATATTGTTTATGAAGTATTGTACACACTCGCTATTTATGTTACAGATAATTTAACACAGAGAAGTTGAAGTGCCCTTCCTACCCAAAATCACAAAATTTGTAAGTGGCAAGGCTAGGTTTGGCACTAAAGCTTCCTGATGATTAATTCTTCCTCGTGGCCACATACCTCTCAAAGAAAGGGAACTGGAACCTATTCAACACCCTTCTGTCCAACTTGAGTCCCAAGTTAATGTATCTAGCTTTGTGTTTGGGCTTGCTTTCTTTTCTCTCTCATGAGAAATGTATATTATGAGGTCAAAGAAATATAGGTCTGTGTAGTTGCTGGCAGCTAAGTCCATTGGATTTGTTCTGGGACAAAACCACTGATAAAGTCCACAGTGGTTGTTTTCATTGTGGACAACTGTGAGGAGTTCTCATTGTCTTTTCTATGACTCTTTTGGATTGTTGCCAGAACAGAAAAACAAAGAGGGTGATTAAAAATGGATCTCAGAAATATTGAGTGTTGGCTGGGGATACAGTTGAATGATAAAACACTTGCCTAGCATGCATGAGGCCCTAGGTTCCATCCCCAGAACTGAACACAGGTACACACACACACACACACACACACACACACACACACACACACACACACATTTGGTGGAATCTCTCTTGAACATTTCCACTGAATAATTCATCAAATTATCCATAGCCCCCCCCCCTTCTTCCTATAAAACACACTTGTAATATCCCTAGTAGGTTCAAGGTTCATGGCAAGCTGAGTGTTAATGGTACCAAACGTTCGCTGTTTATTTCAGTTGAGATCTGAGTTCTGTGGGGAAAGGGCCAACCCTTTCAGATACATAAACGTGAGCAAGAAAGGAAATAGAGCTATTTCTGTGAACCATGTGATATAGAATATCACATGGAAAAGTTCGATAAAGTCACTAATAACAAGTCAGTAAGGTCACTAAAGACAATGTTGGAAGAACTCTGTGAAAAAGAGAGGAACATTATGAAGACTTATGTACAAACTGCCCTCAGAATAGTCTTTCGGTCTCTGAAGGTTTTGCATCCTATTTTAAAAGAAATTGAAATTTCTAGATGAGGCGTTGTGAATGTGGTTGATGTAAGGAAGAGAACCTGAGACCCGGGAGATGGTTCATCAGGTAAGAATGTTTGAGAGACTGTCTCGAGGAAAACACATGGATGAATGACAGAGGAGGTCACCTGACCTTCTCCTCTGAGTAGTGCATCCATGCATTCACAGGACGTGTGTACACCACACACACACACACACACACACACACACACACACACACACACACACACACAGGAGAGAGACAGGGAATCTAAACGTCTTGCCAATATCATGTGGCATTATTTCAGGAAGAAAAAAAAAGCAATTCTGTTTTGTATGTATTAAAATAATTTGCTTATATTTTTATTTATTTGAGAGAGAAGAAGAGAGAGATGGAGAGAGAAAATATGGACATGCCAGAGCCTCTAGCTTCTGTAAACAAACTCTAGATGCACGTAATACCTCGTGCATCTGGCTTTAAGAAGGCACTGAGGAATTGAACCTGGATCAGCAGGCTTTGCAAACAAGAGCCTTTAACTGTCTAAGCCATCACCCTAGCCCTAAAATAAAATTTTAATGTATGTATCATTTTAACCATCCCTGATTCCAATTCTACTTGTCCCTCTTGCTTCTGATAAGAGACTTTTGTGTAGCTACATTTTGTATTTATCCTTTGCCAATATCCCTTTCACCACACAGACACCTTGATGATGTGTTTTTAAGTTTTATATGGTTTTTATTTAATAGCTTCTTCAGTGCTATTATGACAAGTATTGGTGGGAGTGTTAAGAAACTACAGAGCCTACGGTTGGGAAAATACATTGTAAATAATCAAAGAATCCTTATTGGATCATAATTGTGATGGATTGTAGAAAAGGCCAGGGTCTGCCCTTTCCCCACACAACTCAGAGCTGAATCAATGAGCCATGCACTTCTTTCCCGGGGTCCAACACTTCTACAATTTCCTGGGACTGATCGGTCACTCTCATCCTGAATGGCTCTGGAGTGTGACTCAGCAGTGGAGTTTGCAGGAACTTTCTCTGCTATCTCTTTTCCTCCCTGTCCTTTGGGGACACTCTTCTCCCCTCCTCCACTCACCACAACACTGACCTTTGTGGACCTACCCACTGGCTTCCCTCACCCTGTGATCTCCAAGCAGATGGACAGGGGAGGGCTAGGCAGCCAAGGGGAGCATGCTCCCCATCATCTCTTTATAGGGGTGGCCTTGGTGGTGGAGTCTCTGGAAGGGGGAGCCGTTCTGGGGGTCACGGGTCAGCAGATTGGGCCACACTGGGGCAAGCAAGCAAGGAAGTGGGGTTCATAAAGATGCTCTCAGGGTTGTGCGGGCAAGGCCTGAGAAGCATCCCTTCTTTATATTTTGTACCTGTCACACTTGTCCTGCCCTAGGTACACTTTTTCTGTAAAGGGCTCAGGGTTGTCCCATCTTTTGGGGCAAGGGAAAGGGTTTTGAGGTAGGGTCTTGTTCTATCCCACATTGACCTGGAGTTCACTCTGTAGTCTCAGAGTGGCCTTGAACTCACAACAATCCTCCTACCTCTGCCTCCTGAGTGCTGGGATTAAAGGTGTTTCTCTCCTCCCCCTAGGTATGGTCTCACTCTAGCCCAGGCTGACCTTACACTCACAGTGTGGTCTCAGGGTGGTCTTAAACTCATGCAGGACGATTCTCCTACCTCTGCCTCTCGAGTGCTGGGATTAAAGTTGTGTGCCACCACGCCAGACTTGTCCCACCTTTTGGCATTTCAACATGGCACGGTCATCTACAAATGTGTGGGACCATATTCCTACCTGAGGTGTTCATGGCCTCTGGGATACAGGTTAGACACCCCTGGGCTAGGTAGAAAATACTTCAGGCTGTGTAGGCCAGATCATTTCCGCTGCCCTGATTCAGCTCTGCCTTCCAAATGTGCCAAGCTGTGTTGAAATAAAATTTTATTTTCATAAACAGGTAACAGAACCAGCTTGGCCCATAGCCTACAGATTGCTAACCTTGCTTTAAATGAGACAGCTGCTGACTCTGGGGCACAACACCTTCCTTCGGGTTCCTGTAATCCTCTCCACATCTTCGCAAGACATCTCTTTCCTGAGCGCTCCTCACACTATCCACATGGAGTGTGCCATCTGTTTCTTGCTAGGACCTTAATTGATGCACTTGGCTTTGCTTTTCTCTAAGATGGGCTTTAATTGCAAAATAACAACAACAAAAGGGAGATGATGACCAATTACTCTGTAACAGGGACGCTGTGCTTATCATGTATGTATTTGTCCATCCTCCAATGTGAGGGAATAGTTCCCTGGTTGCAATCTGCTCGAAAAGTCAACCAGAGATGAAATAAACATTTGTGTTTTTTTTTTCTTAGAGTCTGCAGTCTCATCCCTGCTGGCCTGCCTGTCCTCCTCTAATGGAATGGAGGTCTACTCTAATTAAACAAGAAAGCCTGTCTTTTCACAAGGGGAGGATGGCAGGCATTGTACTCTGGGCCTCAAAGAAAGCATGCTTTAATAAGAATTCTTTTATAATCCCTGCTTTTATTTGTAGCTTCCCAAAGCTTTTGCTGATAATAAAAGGATTGTAAAGTTGACAAATCCAGGCAGGGACAAAGAAGTTTGGGGAGATAATGCCTTGGTGAATGGGTAAGTGTTTGAAAGTGTATTGATCCCACAACAACCTCAAGGAATGATCACAACAAACCCAGGTGACCGGCAGTCAGGGTGACATTTCTATTACAAAGTCAGAGTCCCTCCAGGAAGGACCACCTATTTCTCATATCAGGTAGAATTGTATTCTGTGTGGAGAAAAGCAGTTCAGGCCAAAGGCACCTGAAAAATCTGTCTTCAAATGTGGTTGCCTGCACCTCTCCTGCACTGTGGGATGTGATTGACGGATGGAGCCGCAGTCAGTGTTTGGTTGGGGTGTTGTGGGTATCTATGGCTCTTCCCCCCAGTCCTCATCACCACCAGTAGCACCAACCATTCCTCCTTCTGGAAGGCCTATCACTTATCACTGGAGAGTCCTTCATTCCCATACTCAAAGTTTTTTAAATTCCTGCTGGGACCCATCTGGGTGGGGACAAAGCCTGTGACCAGCCTTGCCAATTAGTGTTCAGCCTTTCCTTGGCCACAGAGATGGGTTTGATTATAGGCACACAATCTTGTTGTAATTTTCTAGGGAAGTGAGTCAGGTGGGCTTTCTTTTCTCTTGAACCTTGAATGTGGGGGCTGGAACTGTTGCAGCCACGGTAGCAACATAAGGAACCCCAGGCTGAAGTCAACTGGGTAGGACGATGACATTGTTCAAAGCTCAAATAGGGCCTTGCCTGAAGCCAGACTTTAAGACAATGGGAAATGGGAAAACACATCATCGAGGTTCTATGCTTTCCTGCATGGCATAGGAACTGATTCCTGCCCCTTAAATATGATCGGCCTTGGAGCTCACTGTGCCAACCCAAGTGACGTGATGGTGTGTATTTTCACTCGTGCTTAGAATCCTGCCACCATGCAGAAAAACCTTCCATCCCTGTGGGAACAGAAGACAATGCAAAAGAGAGATGAAGCAATGCTTCCAGAAGACCCCCAACTCCCAGCAGGGGAGGGAAGGAGCCCAGGGGAGACCCTAGGAAGCACTCTCCACTGCTAACTCAAGCAAAGTACTTGAAGCTGTTCTCTGCTTCAGTGATTTACCATTCATTTACTAACTGATATATGTCCCACCCCCCAGCTTCTTGATTTCTATGAATCAATACTCTGTTTTCCTTAGAAATGAATTTTCTGTCATGAGATTGAAAAAAAAGTCCCTAACATCTATGCTTTCATTCTCCAGCCAGATCACATCACCAGAGATCTTATCTGTATCTAAAGCTATGACTTCTCGAGACGTCCTAAGTGACTGACTGTGAAATATTGACAGCTCCACAGATCTCACTTCGCAGAACAAAGGATATATTTGCTCTTGAGCCTCCAAGACCATCTCCAATGGGATTGTGGTTTAACTATTTGTCTCAGTCCATTTTCTGTTGTTGTAACAAAACACCGGAGGCTGAATAACTTATAAAGAGAAAATGTGTTTTAGTGTATACTACTGAAAGGCCTTGCAAGAGTGTGACACCATAAATCTGCTTGGCTTCTTGGGAGGGTCTTGTGCTAGGTCATATCACAGGGACTCTAGGGACAGAGAGAGAAAGTGGGCATGTTTGAAAGGAGTCTACATGCCAGAAAGGCATTGAATTTGCATTATCAACTCAGTTCTATGAGAACTAGTCCATCCCTACTAAAACAAGTCGAGCCTCAAGGGAACTGACAGGACAATCTCTGAAGACACTAATCCTTCATCAGGGTAATAATGCTCCCATGAGCTCACTTCCTCCTACAGGTCCTACTGCTTCTCAACACTGTTACCTTTGGTACCAAGTCACCAGCATATGAATTGGGTTGGGGATGAAGGAAAAACCATCTTAAACCATAGCATTCCCAATCATAAATGGGAACCATGCCAAGAGCCTTCTGTAACCAACATAATCACTAAAAAAAAACAGACACATGCGAGATCTAGCATCCATAGGGGCATACTAGGCCATCCCCCTTGAAGGAATCCAGCCCCTGTTTGCTATAGAAACCTGAAGTTAGGAACCATCATTTTTCTTTCTTTTTTTAATATATATTTATTGTCCATAATGAATTACATTATTTAGTGGGCAAACAATGAGTTGTTATTCCCCAATTCCCCTATGCCCCCCCACCCCCAATCAGCTGGATATCCTCCTCCTCTGTGGGTCATCTGGATCAGTCCTTGTGGCAGGGGACCATGGATAGCCTAGTACTCAGCCTGGTTCTCCTGGCCCAAGTGTGTTGTTACTGAGGGGTGCCATGCCTCTGATACTCTCCCCCACCAGGGCTCTCACAATCTTTCCGCCCCCTCTTCTGCTCAGTTCCCTGAGTTTTGGTGGGTGAGTATTAAGGCTGCTTTAATGTTGTGAGTTTAGGGGTCTTTGTGTCAAAAATTATTGGTTTCTGACACCCTGGCTTATCCTGTGTTAATTGAATGGCTGTGGCTGTGGGTCCCTTGTTCGTCCCATCATACTCTGCGGGATTCCATATGGATCCTCCACGATATGACTGTGGTGGCTCATCTCTTGACAGGATCTCAGCTTTCTGCCTGCGGTTGGTTGGTAGGGTTATATGGGCCACAGCTCTCTCGCTGCAACCTGAAAAATACAAACGCATTCTCCATTGGAGAGTGAGATCAGTCTAGATTAACAAATATACACAATTCTGGATTACCAAGATTCTATTTTTAGTAGCCTTCCTGTCAATCGCTCCCATAGTGCATCTTTTTTCTTGTGAGCCCAAGAGTATGGGATCTGGTACCTATCGCCCTGATTCCCCAGTTCTAGTCAAGGGCTCCCCCTCCCTAAGTGGAGTATTTGGCCGAATTTAGAAGCTGTTGATTGTCTCCCCCAGGCCCAGGCTCCTCCATTGCAGTAGTGCTCCTTTCTTGGTTCACTGTTCTCTCCCAGTAGGAGGTCTGGTCAGCCTACTCGTGGCCGCAGTCTGTGTTTCATGCCAATGGTCTCTGTTTACTCCAGCTGTCATTGATCAGCTTCCCCTGGCAGCTTGTGCAGTGCCTTCCAGCACTGCACTAACTACAATCTGGGGGCTGGATACCATTCCGGACCTTGAAGGGTCTCTCGATGCTGATCGATGGCATTCTGTGGTTTCTTCAGCAACAGGGTTTTGCCTCAGGCCTGGGGAGGTCATTCAAGAGCTTGACAGGATTCTGTCTTGTTTTTGGAACCTCATGGGTCTTTTTGGTCAACAGCTCAGTGAGGGAAAGAACCGGTGGCTGGGACCAGGGGTTGTCAGACTGATCAATTATTCACAGGCTTAGACTCTCTCCCCTACTACTCATGGCCCCTCTTGCCAGTCGACGCCCACTACTTGCACAATAGGTTACAGTATGCTCGTGAGGATTTTATGTTTTTGAACCTAATTTGATTTAGCCTCATGCTTAAGCCATTCCCCTCCCCCATCCCTTACCCCTCATTCATAACTTCTCACTTCTTTCTACTACTCTGCGTAGAGTTTATGGTTATCCTGGTTAAGGATCGCATATGAGGGAGAATATGCAGCGTTCGATTCTCTGTTCTTTTGAGTGTTTGTTTAGTAAGATCTGCTTGAAGTCAGACCATCTTTTCCTAAATTTCGATATGTCATTTTTCCTTTCGGCTGAGTAAAATTCCATAGTGTAAATATACCACAGTTTCATCATTTTTCTTTCTAAAAAAAAAATAAATAAAAACATGTACCATTTCTAGGCAAGAAGGCTAGATCCATCTGCCCTCTGTATTCCAGGACACTGATGACTGATTCATTGTCATAGCCTGTGACATTCCTCCTAAAATGTATTTTCTTATTTTCAAAAAGAAAGGTCTGAAGCCACATACCATAGAGGCCATGGTCCTCCTGATCTGCTTTTGGGGCCTGAGTGGAAGCCAGCAACTTGTTTTTACCCACTGTGATAAATTGTGTATATATGTGTGGGGAGGAGGGAGTGGGAAGGAGGAAGAGATAAAGGAGAGGAGGTGCAAAGGAGAGAGGAAGAGGAGGGAGGAGGGAAAGAAGACAGGGAGGTAGAGACAGACAGAGAGAAAGAACCATTATTTTTATTCTTAGAAGATAACCAAACTATCTCCATCCCAAGTGAGCTTAGGTTTTAAGTTCTTGAGTGGTCAGGTTGGGTTCCCCACCCTCCAAATCTGAAGACAGAGGGCAGAAGGAAAAAGTCCTGGTAGAAGACTGAAAAGATGAATATCCTTGGTGGGCAGAGAAGGTATCCCTCTATCCCTCACCCAGGAGGCCAAGCAAGGGGGTCACTGACTGGTATTGACACTTCCCTCCAGCATCCCTCATCCACCACAAGCTCATCTCAAAGCTCCTAGTCGTTACTTCTGCTTCTCCTCCTTCTCCTCAAGTCAACACTGAAAGGCCAGAAAGCTGGAATGTGATGTCCTTGGAGGAGGAGGAGGAGGAAGAGGAAGAAGAGGAGGAGGAGGAAGACAGCAGCTGGAGCCTGGTGTCCGTGGAGGACCATATCATAGGTCACACTGTCTTGGGAAGTACAGGAGCTTGCATGGGCACTCTTGCTTTCTTCTCTTCCCACTCTTATTCCATTCTGGGCCTCAGCATTGTGCCACCCCCATGCAGGGCGGGTCTTCTTCCCAGTGTCCCTGTCACACCTGATGATCCTCTCTGGAACCGCCCCACATACCCAGGCAGAGACACATCTCCATCCATTCAGGCTGGCAATCAAGACTAGTCCTCTGGCATTATACAACGCAAACTTCACAACAAAGCCTTGAGTGTATGGAGCCAGTGCTCCCTGGCCTTGGCCTCTTCCTGGGAATGGCTCCCCACTATCCCCAGGGATGCAAGTTCTCTGACATTGCCTAGAACATGTCAGGCTTGTTCTTGCTTCTCTCTTCAACCATGATTGTTCCTTTCCTGTCTTCAGCTGTCATCATCTCCTCCAAGACAGTCACTGGCCATCATTACATGTACCTTTATTCTAGAATATTCCTCTTCATGGCACTTCACACTTGATAAAAACATATTTGTGTATTTACTTACTTGCTTAATGTCTTTTGCTGGATGTAAACTTCAGCCCTATCTTCGGTCTTGTCTACTCTGGGTACCCCCCCACCCTACCCAGCACTTGCCTGGGACATAGTAGAAACTCATTGAGTACTTTCTGAATGAAACCAAAATGGAAAACTATATAGACTTGGGAAAGAAAGCAGTCACTAAATGCTAATTTCGTGAGATATTAATTTATTGTATCAACCATTAACTTTATTCTTCAAACAAAATACTGATTGAGTTCACAACAGATATATGTCCTCAGTCTTGGAATTTGTGCTTCATGAACCTGCATTACCTGAGGCTCATAATAGGAGGGGACAGTGTGAGATTCTGGACTTCAGCGGTCACATGCCTGGGGTTCCAAATACACTAAGTCACCCGCAGAAATCCACACTGTTGCTACTGCCCTCAATGGCTTCCTTCATCTCTCCACATCCATTACCTAGAAAGTCCTTCAGATACTTTGGAAGAACTATGAGGATCCCACATATTCATATAGCTTCTCTGACATTCTGTATTACAGGCTGCAATAGTCAGCTCCATGCCTCTGGGGTGAAATTCCAACCAGACACAGTTTATGGGAGGAAGGGATTTATTGGAAGCTTACAGATCCAGGGGAAGTTTCATTGATGGTGGAAGAAACTGGCCCCCTTTTCACAGATCCAAGCAGAGAGACACAACCACACAGCCAGCACCACAAAGCAAGAACATGAACCTCCAGGGGCATCACACCCCCCCCCAGCTCACTCTACATACATTAGGCTGGAATTCAGATCTGCCCTCAGTAACACCCACCCCCTCCCTGTAGCAGGAGTCTGCCTGTTAGGGACAGAAGCTGCAAACTCAATAACACCTGAGTCTATGGTGGGGGGGGGGCATCAAACTTCCACACGGGCCATGTCTTCTTGGCCTTGGAACTTAGTGCCTGCAGCTTTTCAGTGAGCTTTTCAGTCATGGTTTGATCCAGGTGTCCCCCACAAACAAATGAATGTGTTCTGATTGATTGATCCTCAGCTGATGGCAGTTTGGGTTTTAAAACCTCTCTGGAGCTGTGTTGTTGGGGGCGGGTTTATGGGGGTTATGAGCCAGCTTCGCCTTGCCAGTGTTTGACACACCTTCCTGCTGCTCTTTGCAGTGCTGTGGCGGAGGTGATGTCCACCCCTCTGCTCATGCCATCGTTTTCCCTGCCAGGATGGAGTCTCCCCTTGAGTCCATAAGCCTAATAAACCCATTCCTCCACAAGCCGCTTTTGCTTGGGTTCTTTCGGCGCAGCAACTAGAAGGCTGACCACAACAATGTAGCAGCACAGTCTTAGTTCATTAAAGGTGTTCCCCAAATGCACTTGACTCATGAGGTCCCCGTCCTGACAAGAATGCGTGAGAAGCAGAGGGCTCCTGGGATTTCTCTGGCTGATCAACTGTACTTGTGAGACCATGAGGCTGCCTTCGTTCTTCACCTCTCAACCTACCTCACAAAATGATTCACCCATGACCTGAAGGCTAAAGTCCACTGAACATCATTTGACCCAGAGGGGGAAACACTCAAATAAAGTGGCAAGAACTTTAGGACACAAAGCTGTTTGAATGACCTCACTTCTGGGTTTATCAGGAACAGCTCTTATAACCCCTTCCTGGAATTACATGCTGGCCAGTTGAGATAAATAACACAGATCTCCACCATTCATAACCCAATATGTTAACAATTAATTTCCGAAATCAATCCTGAAGGAAGCTGGGAGTTTAAACCACTAGTTCCAGACAGGCTTTACACAGTACATTTCTCATGAGTCAAAATTTCAAGCTCAAAACTTGTAGCTGCTGTTAAGACACAGCTGAGTTGGGCAAAAAAAAACAAAATCAAAAACAAAAACAAGACAATATTCAGCTACTCTATCACCTGGGTGAAACAGCACTAAATGTGAATTAATAAGTCGGCTGACACCAGGCCACAGATGTTTCCTATGCTGGCAATATGCCCTAAGTGATGATAAGCAGATTTACATACATAACTAATATGTTTATTTAAAGAAAATTTCCAAGTCCAGAGTAATATCCAGATTTCTTGTTTGGCTGTGGATCAAAAGACAAGCTGTCCATAAAGACAGAACCCAAGATAAACCTTTTCAACATCTGCTTCAAACCAAACAACAGATTTGAGAGTTTTAGAAAAACTTAATTGCAGACAAACTTCGTTGCCTATTACATAAATAGACAATTTTCGTGTCCCTGGAGTGGCTTTGACCTCATCAGTTTTCATGTTCACAATACACAACATTGTTCATTTACCAGTATGGACAGCTCCGCCTTCATGGAGAATTCCAGGCCCTTAGGTTTTCCTTCAGAATGAAAGATGAATGCACTTTCTTCCTCACTGGAAAAATGTCGGGCAAAAATCCTGAGGGGCACACATTGGAGCATAGAATATTGTAGAAAAGAATCTACCCCTCTCTCAGTAACTGCTTGTGTGTGCTGGGTTTGTGTGGTCTCAACCACCTGCACTTTTAGAAAGAGAATATAGAAATAGTGCCACTGATCACCAGCATGTTTCTTTGCAAAAAATAGTTTTATTTATTTGCAAGCAGAGAAAAGGATGAGAGAGAGAGACAGAGAGAGAGAGAGAGAGAGAGAGAGAGAGAGAGAGAGAGAGAGAGAGAGAGAGAATGGGCACATCAGGGCTTCCCACCACTACAAATGAACTCCAGATACATGTGCTGCTTTGTGCATCTGGCTTTACCTAGGTACTGGGGAATCAAACCTATGCCATTAGGCTTTGCAAGCAAGCACCTTTAACTACTGAGCCATCTCTCTAGTCCTAGCAAGCTGTTTCTTGATGTTGTTAATGATCCAATCAATAGGAGAGCTCAAGAGTCAAATTAAGATCATAACAATCCATGTACCTGTGGAGGGGATGAGAATACAATGGTGTCCATCTCATAATAGCTCTTATCCCTTTTAGTATAGATTAGTTCCCTTTCCATGGGTAGTAACTGCTTGCAGTTGGCTCATGATTGCTGAGTACTAAGGCATTTTTCCTACCTAAGGTATGGATTCAGACACTCCTTTTGCCTGGGTATCTGTTTAGTGTCTGGACCAATATTGGTTGACCCTGGGGTTGGGTGATAGCTTGGCCATGTTGGACTTCTAGGACCAATCCCATGACAGCCAAGATAGGGGGAGAGTATTTCATCATTGCTGATGTGTTGACCTTGGGCCTATATGATGGATGGTTGTATCTGCACCCAGCATTCATAGGCTTTTTCCCCCTCCCCTGTCATTCATTATTCCTTCAACAATATAATAACTACTTACATCGTGGCAGGTATCACACATAATCTAGAGACATCCTAATGTCTCTGGGAGGATGTGCCCAAACACTATGCCATTTCTATGTAAGGAACTTGAGCATTTCAAGACATGGGTATCCTTGGGGGTGAGGGGTGGGCCATTGAACCAATCCTCCTTGAACATAGGACAGCTGTTTCTTACACACAAAGACTTGCTTCTCTGCCACCAATAAAACAGAAAAACCAGAGTTATTCCCAAATCCTATTAGAAAATAATAGATCTTTAGGAATACATCGCAGAATTGGGCTTTCTGAGCTCTGGGTCTAAGAGTGCCTCCGTTCCTCTGGAATGAGATGGTTTTGGATGCATAGTCCAGCTGACTTTGGACACACATGCCTCATTGTGCCTTAAACTATAAGGATACATTTTTCACATGTCACCCTACTACAAAAAACCTGGAAGCCGTTCATGGCATGGGCATGTTGTACCCTTCTTTGTGTGTATCGTGCCTGATAGAGAGCTGGCACACATAGATCAAGTTCAATGTATACCCTCTGGGTGGCTTTATAGATGAATGGATGAATTCATTGTGCCATCCCCAAACTCTGGGATACCTCATCCTGTTCTACACAATATTCGTTAAGAGCTTTCATTCTGGAATTAGATGGAACTGGAATCTCAGCCCTATCTCGTGCCAACTGCGCTACTGGAAGCTCCCTGTTCCCTTTGAGCCCTGTGGTTTAGTAAAGGGTAACAACCACCCATGGGTTTGTGGGGATTAAATGAAATAACACAAGGAGATCCAGTCAGTGCCTGTATCACAGTAAGGGCTCTGCAAACTTAGCTCCCATTGACTCTACGCTGTGTTTTTCATGATTTATTTCTTATAAAGCAACTCTTAATGTTCCACTGGGTGGAAGACGATGGGGATGATGATAAAATAATTACCGATCTTGGGGCTCTATGTGTGCTTTTAAATCTTCACAGCAACAATGAACCAGTTATTATCAGTGTTTCTAGCTGTAACTGAAGTGACATGCTTGAAGTCACCAAGCGAGCAAGTGATGAAGCTGCCACTCAGGCTTGAGTGTATCAGAATCTACATTCTTGGGCTGGAGAGATAGCTCAGTGGTTAAGGTGCTTGCCTGAAAAGCCTAACAACCTGAGTTTGATTCCCCAGTATCCACATAAAGCCAGATGTGCAAGGTGGAATATGCATCTGGAGTTCATTTGCAGTGGCTGGAGGCCCTGGTGAAAACATTCTCTCTCTCTCTCTCTCTCTCTCTCTCTCTCTCTCTCTCTCTCCTTACAAATAAATAAAAATACACACTTTTAAAAAAGAATCTACATTCTTAAAACCTAGTCACTCTGTCTCCTCCCCTCCCACTGAAAGGTCTTCTGTGATTTAGAGGAGAGGATGCTGACACAGGCCACATGCATGGGGTGGACAGGCTGTTTAGTCAGGGGACAGGGACTAACCAACTAAGGACCAGTCTGTTCTATCTCTTCCTTCTACGTCAATTAGAATTAACTTTGATAGCATATACCAGAGAACATAAGTAACAATGGCTGAAACAAGATGGAATTTTTCCTCCTATATAAGAGTAGTGTAATGATATTTACCCTAAAGCTGGTATGCTGGGTTCTGGTTTACAAGATCAGGTATCTGTGGTCTTTACCTCCAAAAATAAGTAGCCAGTGCACTGTTAAAATGCTCAAGATATGGAATTAGTTTAAGTGTTCATTGATAGATGAATGGGTAAAGAAAATGTGATACACACACAAGGGACTATTATTTAACCATAAAAGAATGAACTCCTGTATGATGACAGGTTGGAACTAGACTTTATTATACCTAGTAATGTAAGTTGGATACAGAGAGGCATATAAAAGCCAACAAAGCTGGCTCATAGATACTGCAGAGAAAGAGTGCTGCTCTCATTGCTAGCCTGACACCCAGCTCCAGAGAGAAGACACTGTGGTCACTCAAAATTCACCAAAAGACAAATCCAGAGGCAGCAGAGAGCTCAACACTGAATCAAACTGCTAACACACCCACCAAGGTTCAAGGAACAATGCAGAAAAGAAGGCAGAAGGATTATAAGAGCCATAGAGTTGGTAGAATTACACTGAGGCTCACCTCACCTTCCTCCACTCCACCCCCAGAGACTGACTGAAGCCTTCACGACCCTATGGTGAATACCAATAACCCATTAGGACGGCCCTCAGTGGAATGGGGGTGGGGAGCACAGTTATAAGAGTATAACCTGTTTCAAAGTAAGATCCATTTTGTTTTAACAAAGCTGGCTCATAGAATAAAGGTTGAAGCAGTTGTTACCAGAGCCTTGGGAGAAAGAAAGGAGTAGAACGATGCTGACTAACAGTCACAGGGCACAGTTATATTTTTAAAAATCCAATGTTTTATTTTTTAAAGGGTTTATTCCTGGCAGTACTGGGCATCGAACCCTACCTCGCACATGTTAGGAAAAGGTTTTATCACTGATCTATATCCCCAGTCTACTTCTCTCTTTTTTAAAAAAAAAATCATCATAATAAGATAGTGTATTTGTTTGTATGTGTGCTTATGTGTGTGTAATTGTGTTGTGTGTGTATATTTTGTGTTTATGTGAGGGGGTTTATGTGTTTGTGTGTGTGTGTCTTTGTGTATGTGTGTGTGTTGTGTGTTTATGTGTGTATCTGTATTGTGTGTATTTGTGTTGTGTGTTTATGTGTACGTATTTGTATTGTGTGTATTTGTGTTGTGTGTGTGTATTTGTGTGTGTGCATGTGTGTGTGTTATTTCATTTCCTGTGCTTGGAACTTGTTAGGATCCTTTGATGATGACTGTCCTGCCATTCTTGGAAAATTTCACTCATGATTTGTTTAATAATACCCTCCCCTCCTTTTCTACATTCTTTCTTCTTAAAATTCCTTTATCCAGCCCATGTCTAATGTTTGGTGTATCTCAGTCAAGTAATGATGGCTGACAACAATTAATTATAGATTTCAAAATAGCCAGTAGGGAGGACTTCAAATGTTGCCCACACACAGAAATGACAAATGTCTAGGATAGTGGGTATCCTGATTGCTCGGCACTAGTCACTATATATTGTATACCTCTACAGAAATATCATACTATGTCTTTTGCCTATGCACAAATATGACTCAAATAATTTTAGTAATAAGTAGCCAGGAGACATGTTCTCCTTCTTCATAGAGTTGGGACTCCTTCTCCATGTGTTCCCCTTTTTACTGCAACCCCCCCCCTCTCTCTGCTTCCAGGGAGATCGGTGAAAATGCCAAAGCACCAGACATACGGCAGACCAAAACAACACTGCAAACACTCTAAAAATTAACCTGTCATTGGATTCATAAGCCATACAGGTAAGCAGAACCAACTTTTGGGCTGAACCTAAACAGGATGGCTAACTGTGAAAATAAAAGATTAAAGAGGAACACCGGATTTCCTAGCATGATAATGAAGACGCCCAAGATACAATTGAAGCTCATCATATTGCAAACTAGGAAAATCACAACTTGGGTGAACAAAGGTAACCCCCAGATTACTTGAATCAGATCTTGGAATTGTCTGGGAAGGATGTTAAAACAGTTATCACAAAAAGACTTCAACAATCACTTACAAATTCTCTCAAAACAAACGGAAAGAGTGGGAAAAAATAGCAGAGAACTAGAATGGAAACTGTAAATTTGTAAAATATATAGCAAAAATAGAAAGGATGGGTCTCCAGGCAGGGCTAGCTGCTTCAGAAAAAAATTCCACTGAAGGACCACTAAGTGATTTCCACTTGATTACATTGTCTAGCTGCAAGGAAGGCTGGGACATGTAGTCTCTAAGTTAAAACACCAGTGATACACTGGAGTTTTCTTTATTGAATACAAGGGAAAAAATGGTATTAGACTCAGGTCTGCCACTGAAACAAAGGTATGGTGAGAATGAGATCAAGACTCTGAGAGTTTCCATTGGAATATGGACTTACTATGGATAAGACCCGAGAAATCAAGGCCCCACTAATGAGATCAATGATGTTTTGGGTTCAGGCTGGCATGACCCACAGTGACCATGGTTCCTGTGCAACCTGCATAGTGACAAGTTGATTTGCACTGATGCCATGAACACCTTGACAGACTCACCTTCTGGGAGAAGGCCACTTAATTACCTGATTAATTTGTTCATCTTAATTAACTTGTTCTTATTGTTGATAACCTTGTATTGATTGCCCTGCTGGTAGTAATTAGAAAAGTCCATGAAGAAATAAACGGAGGGAGATAGAGCACAGATGCCCATCTTCCTGGAATCTATTCTCTAGGTTTTGAGCGCCCTACTTTTTCTTCTCACTTTTGGTAAATATATTAGAGATACAAATAATTTTTGATTCTAATCATTTCTGTCCACTCCACATTCCTTCTCAGGGAATCTGCCCTTTTTGCATTGTCCTTAAAGACTCTGTTCTTCTAACAGGAACCTGTTCCAGCCACTCAACCACAGCTGTTGGAACAGGGGCAGAGCCCCTGACTAAGCTCTACCAATCACACTTGGTTTTATTCAGCTTGCTCAATGAGGGCTTGAAGAAAGTATCAGCAGACTTTGGGTGCTGAGAGAGGCTGAATGATGTTGATATGGGGGTTGGCAGATATAGGCATTTTGCAATGCCACCCAGGACCTTGTAGTCTGCCAGCAATTTTAGGGAGGATTGGCTAGCCAAGTACACTAGGCTTAAGGCTTTCAAATCCAGAGTCCCTTGTCCCCGGGCCACACTTCTTATCCTGGGGTATATAGAGTATGTCTGGTTTTTGTTTCTTAAACAAAAGTTTCCCTATAAAAAAATAGAAGTTCACTCCAGCCATGTGCCATTCCTCACAACCCAAAGATGTCCCCGACATAATAAAACACTCTTGTGATGAGCTTCTTTTTTAGTTTTAAATGCCACTAATAAAAATCAAAAATTATGAGACCTATGTTTAAAAACCAGGAAAATGGGAGTTGCTACTTAAAAAAAAGCATAAATTGATGAACTGTGCTGGCCTCCCTCCACAGCTGTGTTGTGTGTCCATCTCTTTCCTCCCAAGTGAGTTGGGGTTCCACTGCCTTCCACAACTATGTCACCATTTCCCCCAATGACTTCAGTCCTTTGGGATCCACTGTCTCTCACTCCACCCAGTTTCCCAGAACTCTACTGCCTTCCAGAAGTAATCGTAGTCAACATTTAGTATGAGTTGTTTTGGCTTGGGGCCATGGCCTTGCAAAGCTGAAGTGATGTTTGCCTATCGAATTTGATTGAATTGAGTCTTCCAGTAAGACTGGTGATGTGTTCCTTGCTTCAGGGTCCATCCTAATGAGCAAAGACTGCCTCACAGCCATAGAATCTTTACAAATACTTCTTGGTGTCTCAGAGATCGCCCAATACAATTACACATGGGAATATGATGGGAAATTCTAAAATAAACCTGATTTACCCTCTCCATTAAGTTTCTCGTTTACCATTGTGGTATCAGGCTGAAAATAAAAAAAAAAAACTTATGTTTCTACAAACTTTGAATATTTGTTAATAAAGAACGCAATGGAATTGAAACCACTGACAAAAATTAAAAACAGCATGGAGACAGTCATGTCCCATATTCCTCACCCCTTGTCTGAAGACCTGACAAGCACTGCCTAACTTTGTATAGGTCACACAAGCTCAAACAACTTCTAAAGTTCTTTGAGAAGAAGGAGAACTCTCTGCCAAGAAGCAGCAAGGCAGAGCCCAGCCTCATGCTGCTCACAGCTTTAGGATGGCTCTTCAGAGCCATGGGCTTTCCCACCCATCCCTCGGGTGGGAAACTCAATTTTAGAATGAGCTCACATAAGAGAGAAACTGTCTTCATCCTTTTCATGCTGGAACAACAAAATCCCACAAACAGATCATATACAATGAACAGAAATCTTCCTCTGGTGGATCTGGAGGTTGAAAAGTCCAAGCTCAAGGGTTCAAGTTCAAGTAACAGATAAGGGTCTTAGTACTGCATCATTCCATTGGCAGAAAGTAAAAGGGCAAGAGAACGTGAGTGAGAGACATAGGAGGGCCAAGCTCATTGTGATGGTTAAGTTTTGTTGTCAACTTGACCGTTCAAGTAATCTTGGGTGGGTCTCTGAGGATGTTCACAGGAAGGCAGCCTCTCAGTAGGGGGCAGGATGTAAAGAAGCTCAAAGGAGCTAGAAGTAAACATCCTTTCCTGTGTGGGCAGTGCAGGAAGGAAATTCCAGAGACTCGGGAAGCCATTAAGTCTGGGATAGAATTGCAAGACCCCACCCTAGGGCTATATAAAGGTGAAAGAATTCTCTCCTTGCCCTCCTGCCTGTTTGCTGTTGTGTGTGTGTGGTGTTGGTAATGGGTTTGGGCCAGCCTCTTTCACTGTTACGAAACTTCCCCTCAATCTGTAGTTTCAGTAAATCCTTTCCTCCCCTAAACTGTGCCTGGTTTGAAGATTCATCCTAGCGGTTTGTGGCTGACTACGACAGTCATCCTTTTCAAAGGAACCTAATGCCATGAAAACGGCATCTATCTACCCATGAGGAATTAAAGGGACAGAGACCTCATGACCTAGTAACCTCCAAAAGGTCCCACCACTTACTATGGTTGCAATGGTAGTGAGTGGGGAGACAGCTCAGCAGTTAAAGGTGCTTCTTGCAAAGCCTATGAGCCTGGGGTTAATTTCCCAGCCACCCACATAAAGCCTGATGGACATTCATTTGCATTGGCAAGAGACCCTGGCAGGCAGGCACATTCATGGTAGTTTGAACTCTTGCTTCCACAGGCAGGACTAGAGGCTGGTTCCACCGGAGATGTTCACCTTGGTGAATATGAGTTTATTGGTCTCCCTAACAGTGACTCTCGGGAGCATGAAAACCCCAAAAGCACCCATAGCTTCAACAGGTCTCTGACGGCCTTCCTATGGGTGCTTAGTTGAAGCTAGATGTACGCTATGTTCCCCTGAACCACAAGACCTCATGCATCATTGCGTACAGCAGGCACAGGGAACACCTGAAATCCCAGGTGAGAGTCTGACTGATGAGGCTTTCTGCCCTCTCCTTCTATGGGGTAATGTCAACAGGCCTAGTCTGGAGAGTCTCTCCTGGGGGGAGGCGGGGAGGGGATATAGCTGCTTCTGATAAAGATGGGAATTGTTTTCTCAGAGAAGAGCGTCACAAAACAGATGGCAGTTAAGGTTCCTCCTCCAGAGATGTGAATTCCACAGACCTAGATAAGATTCTCCACTTGACACGCAAATGACCTTTTCTTATTTATTCCCTGCCCAATCCTAGGAAATGCAGTTTTCCACATGGACAAATACACTTCTATGACACCATTTAAATGGCAGCAAGGTGTTCTGGGACAGGAAAGGAACAAAATTGACTCAACCAGTATATACGGTGGGATGGTTAAGCCGTTTCCAGAAAGTTCTGTCAATTAAGGCATCGTGCATGTCTTCAAACATACCATTAGGATAAACTCCTAATCTGGTATTTTGTATTTTGATTTAGCTGGGCCCTGCTAAACCAATGCACATAGTTAAACCTTTTTGGTGTATGTGTTGAGCATGCATGTGTGCATGTATGTTCATATGTTTGCAGGCACATGTGTGTGCACGCATGTGGAGACCCGAGGACAACCTTGGGTGTCATTCCTAATGTACACTGTACACTTCTTTTTGAGACAGGGTTTCTCATTGTCCTGGCACTTACAAAGTAGGCTAGGTTGGCTGGTCTGGGAATCACAGGGTGTCCTCCTGTCTCTGCCTGCCCAACACTGGGATTAAAGGTGCATGCCATTATGCCTAACATTTTTATATGACTACTAAGGATGAACCACAGGAACTCATGTTTGTACAGCAAGCGTTTGACTGACTGGGCCATCTCCTCCACCCCTATTTAAATCCTCTTAATGCTTCTTGTCAACATGCTCTTCCGGAGAGGTATATAAAATTAAGGTTTTACAAATCTTCATGAAGTTGCCTACCCATTCATCTTCCAACCACACTGGTGATTATTATCCTTGCATCTTTGGCAATTTGAGTCATACTGGGTTCTGGCAACTGAAGCTGAAATCACGAATCAAATAGCTTTTCTCTGCCCAATACCAGCATTGCCCATACCTATGACTTACAGATTGCATTGCCAGCAATATTCAGACACTTTTACTTTGTTTGGGGGAGGAAAAAAGTTGTGACCCTTTGTTCATTCATCATTCCATCAATATGATTGTCTGCTTAGTATCAACATTGCTGTGGGTGGTGTGATGTAGTGATGAGTGGTACTGACAGATCCAGTATCCTCATGGAATGGAAGATAGCCCCTGCCACATTCACATAGCACCCTGGCTTTGGCCAGAGTGTGTTCCCATTCAGCACAATGGAAGCAGTTCCCATTCCTGATTCTACTCAAACTCCTACAGGCTTTCACTCAACTGTGCGCAACTTTAAGGCATTGGCTTCTCCATTGTGTAGGCTGTGGTGGGAGCTGGCCACCATGGTAGACTGACCATTGGGATGGGATGCTCATGAAGAATTTAGTTATGAGCCAGACCAGAGTAGAGCCCACACTCCAGAGAGGAGACCCAGTCATCATCCCATAGGAGGGCACAGTTGCTCAGGTCTAAATGGGATTCTAGAACTGACACACAAATGATTTCAACCATATGATCAAGACATAGGTCCCGCCACCCTTCCTGCATTTGAGAAGATATGGATACATTTACCTAAGTATCCAACTGAGTATCCAAATCAGATCAGAGCTCTGGAGTGTTCTGAGGGCTGCAGAATCCTTAAGGCAGATGGGGTTTTAGATAATGTGGAATGAAACCTGCTTTCTATTTACTTCACTTTTCACTTTTATGTCTTGCTTCTGTAGTAGCCTTCCTCCATTTTTGAAGCTTTCTAAGGCAGGTACATTGGGGTGGGGTGGTAGGGACATGGCCAGAAGCCAAGATCCTTTCTCAGATGCAGGCAGAAGCAACACATAGTTTTTGGCCTTGCCCAGATGCCCAGTTTGATGTATAAGACATGTGACAATGATTCCATTCAAGCCAGGATTTCTATGGATTTTTGGCAAGATCAACATGCTTACTCTTAGGTGATATGGGTCTATCTCTTGCAAAAATTTACAAAAAAATAGCATATATACTTCAGGGGCATTCCAAGTCCAAGAAAATTTCATGTCTACATGTGCATGTAGATGCTTACATGTATGAGTGTGCATGTGGTTGAAGAGACTACTTAGCCAATCTAGATGAACACATCTCACCTACTCCATGTGCACAAGTCTTTCCCCAGGTGCTAGAAAAAGTTATTGATCTCTGTAGGTTCCATTGAATCTTTGGCAATTTGAGTCATGCTGGGTATTTGCAACCAAGGCTGGAATTGTGAATCAAATAGCTTTTCTCTGCCCAATACCAGCACTACCAATTCCTATGCCTTAGAGATCCCCTTGCCTTCAGGCTTTTCTTATGTTCCCTGTGGGTGCTGAGAAGCTGTCTGTCTTCTTTAGGTACTATGTGTCCATAACTTAGTATGATGCCTGCACATAGAGGCCCCCCAAAGGTATTATAATCAAACACATCCCCACATTTCCTTCAGACAGCTGTTCTGTGAGGGAACCTCTATTATTCATTGTATCCAGCTCTGCCTGACTCCACACCAGCCAAAAGGTCCAGTGAATCCTCTACCATTCCACTGCCAGGTACCTTTGGGGCCTAATGTGCATCAAGAGATGAGAATGAGCCCTCCTTAGCAAGTTGCACAGACACTTTGCAGTTCATCAACCCCTGTGTAGAGCAAGGGGGGGGGTGTATTAGTTACTTAGCGTCACTTTGCCCTGACAGAAACAACTCAAGGAAGGAAGACAAATGTGGGCTCAGGGCTGCAGAGAGTCCCTCATGACAAGGACAGCACAGTGGAGCAGCTTAATCATGGCAGCTGAAGCAGGTGGCGGAGGCTGTCCAAATCAGGCCAGAACAGGAAGCAGAATGAGGAAGAAACCAGAATTAACCAGGAAAGGTTGGTTCAGGTGATCCACTAGTCAGACTCCACCTCCTAAAGGTTCCTCAGCCTCCCCAAAAGGTCCCACCCACTGTGAACAAACATTCTGAACGTGAGCCAATAGGGGACATTTTAGATACAAACCAAAACAAAGGGTAATACAAACATTTCTCACTATGATATAGTTGGGTTATTCCTCTCCACATACAGTGATACATAGAGAACTCCATGGACAGACGTGGATCACATCACTCCATCCCCTCTGCCCCGTGGGCAGGCAGGCAGGATCCCACAACACTCAAGCAGAGATCTTCATTTGACCACTTCTCTCTTTCCCCAAACACTGGGTCTCATCCTCCACTATAAAAGCTTTTTTTCATCCCAATATGAGGATCCCCCCCCCACAGACCCCCATGGGCCATGTTTCCATCCAGGAGTCAGGGAGGAAGTCAGAAGCTTACCAATGCTGTCAGTCTTCTCAAGGGGGTGGACACAGTGCTCCCTACAGGCTCCCTAGTGATTGGCGGCTAGGTTTAATGGGGCTGGCTTCAGGGCCTGGGATCGGGCATGGTGCCATCTTGACAGATGGACACATGAGTAGATAGCCAGCAGATAATGTATGAGCAACAAATGTGTTTGCTAAGGGCAGGTTTCCCAGGCAGGAGCATCAAAACCAGCTCATCTGGACTCTGCACACCTGTGCTTCTCTTCTGAGAACCTGTGGGGACTGGGGACCTCAGTGTAAGAGAGTGTCTTGTACAGGTGCCATCAGCCTCCTTCTGAAGGAGGAAGGAGTGAGGACAGAAGCACAGGAGATGTCGTAGGGGCACTGAGAGATGTTGATGCCTATTTCTAATGGAGGCAATAAGTTTAACACAGATACCCATGAGTCTGTCAGTGTGCCTCCCTCCCTCTCCCAATTTAGAAGCTGTGAAAAATCTCTTTTTATAAAATATTGTATGTATGTATGTATGTATGCATGCATTCATGTATGTGTATGTGTGTGAGAGAGAGAGAAGGAGAGAGAGAGAATGAAGAACAGTGAGTGACAATGAATGAATATGGGCACTCCAGGGCCTCTTGCCACTGCAAAAGACCTCCAGAAGCATGTACCACTTTGTGCCCCTGGCTTTACATGGGTTTGGGGAACTTGAATCCAGGCCTGATATCACGCTTTGTAAGCAAACACCTTTAACCACTGTGTCATATCTCTCCAGCCCTGAAAATCTCTTTGGTGCCATTCATGTAGCCATGATGAGTTTTGAGGAAGAATATGAACTGTGGAGCACATAGATAAGTTCCCAGGGATGGTACCTGGAAAAAAAAACAGCTCTATCTTCATGAAGTTCAAGACAAATGTTACCCTGTGTACTGACTCCACCTCTCCAGTCAGTGATCATCAGGGACAACAGAGTTGCTATTTTCTCATGAACCCAAGGCCAGGCTCCGACCTTTCCAATATCTAGTAGATTTGCAGGATATCAGGCAAAAGCTATGAAAGGATGTACTTGGGAAATTTCCCTGACCTCCATCCAACTGGTTTCCTTTCCCAGACTAGGACCAAGATGTCTAGTCTCAGAGTTTTGGGGGTGCAGGGCATCCAATAGCTTTGAAAGGGTATGTTTCAGGAGGTGTAATTGATCAGATTCAGAATTTGTACTTTTAATTACAGAAAAGTGGTTAGGTAGTACTCTTTCATCCGCCAAAGTTGAACTGGACCAGGCAGATTAGCTTCATAGCAATGACCGAGGTCCATGGAGACAGTTTGACATACACAGGCAATTCTGTGCCCATGGTACTTGCTTCAATGTCTACTGAACAAGTTCAGCACACTCAGAGCTCTAGCCTTCACCAATGAGCCCTTCTCATTGCCTCTATTAGGCCTGCATTTGGGATTCAAGGTGAGATGCAAGCCAGGAAATTTCACAGGGTTGTGAATTTTGAAGCCTTGAGCAAACACGAGGTTAAAGAGCAACCATGAAGCCTGGGTCCTTCCCCATGTCCTGGTAACTCCTTAGCTGGGTGACATCAAGAACTCCATTTCCCAATAAACATTTTGTTTAAAAAGGGGCTGGAGAGATGGCTCAGTGATTAAGGCACTTGCCTGCAAGACCTAATGACCAGAGTTTGATTCCTCAGTATCCACATAAAGCTATATGCACAAAGTAGAGCATGTATCTGGAATTTGTTTGCAGTGGCTAGAGGCCCTGGTGTGCCCATTCTCTCCCTCCCCCCTCTCTCTGCAAATAAATAAATAAAAACTTTTTTTTTTAAAAAAAAAAAAAGACCTCCTTTTCCCTTTTCCGGAGTAAAATGAGGGAGTTCCCTGTTGAAGAGCTGAAGGGAAGTAGGTAAGTGGCCTGAGATGAAGGCCTCCTGTGGTTGAACAGCCACCAGCCTTGCGGTTCTACGCAGGACCCAGAGACTCTATAATTTCATTTTCCCCTATAATAAAGTGAGGTTAATAATAAAGTACCTACCTCATAGAGTGACGAGGGGAATTGAGTGGGCTCACAATACATTTAAACTATTAGCGTAATGACTAACATATGCTAAGCCCTCAAACAGTTAGCTACTGTTATGTTATGAGAGCTTTCAAAGGTGGTATCACAAAGGAATACACAGAGGAGCTAATGACCTATTCTGTGATCAACACTGTTCTTTTCCTTTCCTCTCTGCTGCAACCAAATGCACCTTATGGGGGGGGGAAGGACTTATTTTAGCTTAGAGTTTGAGAAGGGATACAATCCACCATGGTGGGCAAGGTGTGGTGCCAGGAATGTGATGCGGCTTGTCACATCATAGCTATGATCAAAAAGCAGAAAGTGTTGAAGGCTACCTTCCCCTTTTCATTCAGTCCAGCCCATGGCATGCTTCCAGCCACATCCACAGTGGGTCATTCCTCCAAAGTTAAATCTCTCTGGAAGGGCTGGAGAGATGGCTCAATGGTTAAGGCACTCACCTCCCGTGCCTAAGGCCCTGGGTTCAATTCCCCAGGACCCACATCAGGCAGATCCACAAGGTGGTGGCCCTGGTTCTCTCTCACATTCTCTCTCTCTCTCTCTCTCTCTCTCTCTCTCTCTCTCTCTCTCTCTGCTTGAAAATGAATAAATAAAATATTTTAAAAAATAAATAAATCTCTCTGGAAATACCTTCTAGGTGATTCTAAATGTAGCCAAATTGATCATCACGATTAACCATCACATACTAAGTTAATGACAATTCTCATCTGGCTAAGCTGCCACTTGTGTGCTTCAAAGGGAGTGCCATGGATGGTTACGATTATCACTTAGATTTAAAGGTCACATGCTTTTACCAAGGTCAAGCTTCCACTTTAACATCAAAAAAAAATCACTTAAGGCAGTAGAGAAATAGGGAAACACACCTAAGGGAAACCAGGCTTTTGATCCTGCACACTGAACATGAGGTCAAGACTTTTGTCCTCAGTAGACAAGATGTAGAAGAGGACCTGGATCCCATGTTATCAAAGTGGCATCCTACATCTATACAGACATCTTCCTGAGATGTGTCCTCAAAGCTTCTTTTATGAGTCGAAGTATATTCCTTGGAAACATAGGTTGAAATCTTAACCCCCTGTACTGTGAGTAGGACCTTATTTGGGAATAGGGTCTTTGTAGATATAACCAAGGTAATTCTTTATCACTGCACTAAAGATCATACTGAATGAGAGGGGATCCTAACCAAATATGACTGGAATCCTTTGAAAAAGAGAAGAGGTACATATATATAGAGAGAGATGATGGGGTCATAGAAACCGAGATTGCACTGATGTGTCTACAAGCCAGTGATTACCTAAGAGATCCAGCAAACTCCAAGAGTCAAGATGAAAGAATAAGGTCCGTTTTTTCTACATCCATCAGAGATGGAGATAGTATGGTCTTCCTAATGAGCCCTTGATCTAAGACTTTGAGCCCACAGAACCATGAGCAAGTAACTTTGTTTTATTTGAAGCTATTAAAGTCTGTGGTGCTTGGCCCTAGACACAAATACAATCCATGATGGTGGTACACAGGGGGCTTGGTTTAAAAAAAATCAATAAAGAACAGAAAGGCAAGGCATTTTGCAAAAGACTTGGCTATTCTCATTAGTACATATTTAGAGAATTAAGTGCATAAGAACTCTCCCACCATGACCTACTAATTTAATTCCATTTCAGGGATCACCTAGCTAGTATCTCCCACCAGAAAGCTCTTGCCTAGACTGTACCATGTCCTAGGGTTTGGATGAGTGTCCTCCAGGGTATCTATATACAAAGATTTGATCCCCAGCATGGAGGTATTTGACAGTGATGTGAGCCTTTAAGAGACAGCACCCAGTGGAAGGATCTTAGGTCATTAGGGACATGCCCTTGAAACAGATTCTGCCTCCCCTTCTTTCTCTCCCTCCCCTTCTTTCTCATCTTCTTCTTCTGGCTCTATATATGAGCTCTTGCTCTAACACATGCTCCTGATCTTATACTGCCATTTGTAGAGAGGCCAAAACCAATGAAGCCTCTCCATCCTGGATTTGAACCTCCAAAACCATGAGCTGAAATAATCCTCTTTTTATTCCATAAGCAGCCTGCCTCAGTGATTTTGTTAGAATGAGGCAAACCTAGCTAATACACCGCATAATCTCCTTCCAGCATTTAATTTCCTATGTAGGTTTCACCTCCTCAGAGGGGCCTTCAAAGAGCTTCCTTTCAATAGTGTTCCAAACATCTGGACATCCTTTACCATGCTGTTCTGATGTGTTTTCCACAAGGCTACTCAAGACTCTCTTATTGCCTGGTGTCCCTGCTTGTCTTGTCTTCCATCACTCATCTGGAATGTCAATACTGCTAGAGAGGAAGGTCGTCAACATTCTGGACCCCTCCCAGAAGACAGCTTGTCTCATTATAGATACATATTTCCATATGCCATCACATCTACGATGACCTCGATTTTAGAATATACAATTACTGTGTGCAACATTAAGAAAAAAAAAGATGATGTTAATTAGCTCTGACCTGACAATGATAGAGTCACAACCCAACCCTAGAGATGATAAACTGTGAAAAAAATGTGTCTTAAAGACAGTGAAAAATGATAAATATTTCCGTGATAATGAACCTGTGCAGAATTCTGGCCTTGAAGAAATCTCCTGACCTCTGTGAAGACCAACAAGATGCTACAGCGCTGACCCAGGGCACAGTCCTGGGACTGTGGAGGTCTCATATGTATAAAGCAGAGAGAGGGGAGGACCTGGGGGTCAGCCCAATATGTCTGTAACAAAAGACCCGACCATTTCCAGGGCTCATGGTGGTATCATTGAACTTCAGAACCTCAGACCACAGGTCATTCGATCCATTGAATTTCACAACTTACATGTGTATAATACTTCCAACCCACAGTGAATTTTCACCGAGATTCTTGCATTTCTTTCCTTCTTCTAAGGATGCTTACGTAAGGCAGGCGGTGAGGGACCTGAGGTTCAGGGAAATTAATTGACTTGCCCAAGGTCAACAGGTAATTAGTACCATAACCAAGACCTGAATAAGTTCTCCAATTAACTCTAATACCTAACCCTGGCTAATTACAGAGCTTGCATGCAAACAAATGTGTTAAGCAGAATTGAACTGCAATGCCTTTATGTGGTGAACATCCTGGAAGATTCCAGCAACTCTTGATTCATCCATTAAAGCGATCTGCCCCTCACCACTTTGTCTCCATTCTGAGTCCAAAGGCCTTTTTATGTGAATGAGCTATTGAGACAATGGGAGAAAAAGTCTGAGCCCTTTTGGGGGTGCACTGTAGAGCAGTTGGTTGTTTTCTTAAGCTTGGGGAAGAGTAAGTGGTAATCAATAGTGAAATCCGCCTGAATCTCAGAGGCTCAATGAAGGTACTTCTGAAGCTCATCACCGAGCTTGATTTTCTGTTATTTAGTGCCAAAAGTTATTACCTCAGCAGCAGCCCAAGTCTAATTTATACCAAATTGTTAGCCGAAATCTATTAAAGTTTATTAGCATCGTCTCAGAATACAGTAACATCCCACAGGTTCTGCTCCTATTGAAATTGACCAGCTGGTTTAACTCTATTAGCTTTGAGGCTGAAATAAACTGGAGTCCGTGACAGCCATCCACGGCACCAGGGGAGGATGAACACAGATAAGGCACTGAGTATTTGGGGTGTTCGCTGCTATCAAATGACTATAGTTGCTCTGGATGCAGTCTGGACCCTGCAACTCTGTGACCCACAGAATGGGAAGCTGTCCTCAAACAGCAGAAGGTCCTTGTCTATACGGGGTGATATCAACATCAGCAGAGGACAATGATGACCCACAAGCGTTCCTTAGAGCAACTTGGATTGTTGGAAAGATGGAACTGATTTGTCAAGATATTTCCCCAGATTCCCAGCAAACCTGTGACATTTCATCGAGGGAGGACAAAAGATCCAGTGTTACCACAGAGTGATGCTCTGACTCTGGGTCCATCCTACCTGTCCCTAGGGCCAGGACCTCCCTGAAACCAGTGCACAGACACATGGAAGCAGTTAATGATGGCCAGATGACCCTCAACAACAGTATACAATGCTTGGTTGTTCAGGACACCCTGGAGCAGTAAGTGTAACAGCCTTAAGTCACTCAGCTCTGCTCTGTAAACTGACCCCATCGCTTAGTGTCTGCAGTTGTGCAAACTGGCAAATCTTCCTGGGTCCCAGTTTTCTCCCATTAAAAAAGTGAAGGTTTTGGTGAAAGTGTGTTTTACAGTATTCAGCAAAGCCTCGGACATATAACATGAGTTCTACACTTGTTTTCCTGTCTTTTCCTCTGCTTGGAACTTTTCAGATGCTTGGTTAATAGAATCTTTATTTTGCTCTCTGCTCTTTATCTAAGCTCTCTCCTGTTCATTGCCCTTGTCATGTCTGAAGAGAATCCAGAGAAAGAGGTTGGAGCAGAAGTGATTGTCCTGTTTCACATGTTTCAGAACTTCTGACTTGGAGGTCAAGATACCCATGCAATGTCACACCACTGAGACAGAAAGGGATAAGAAGTCTGGGTCCCCAAGTTCTGTTCCAGCTCTTCATGTACCACAGAGACATATTAATGAGAGCAATCAGCATACTGTGTTAAGGTCAGGGAGCTTCATTGCAGTAGAAACAAACTCCTCAAGAACTTAGAAACACCTAGATTCATGTTTGGTATATAGTACATGCTTATTTTATGTCCACTAAATAAATGTACTTATGATCCAAACTGAGTACACACACTGAGATTCCACAGGGAAGTGGGAAGAAGATACCCTCGGGGCCATGGGCAGTAAGAGGGAAGTGGGAAGATGAAAGAGGCATTACTTACCTCTCTGTGATCATTCAACAAGCAAGTTTAATGGACACTCCATTCGAAATCAAAGGCAGATGGGGACAGAAGTTTCAGGAGGTTTTGAGCTATTTGCCTGAGGGGTGAGCTCTGCTGATGGACAAGGCTGACTCCCCACACCTTCTGCTCAGGAGATAACAACCACTTTCTAGTACCTTGGTCTCTTCAAACCCTTTGAACTTGACTCAAGACACTCTGCATTCCAAAATCTAGTTTAAAAAATATTTATAAAGAGAGAGAGAGAGAGAGAGAGGGAGGGAGAGAGAGAGAGAGAGAGAGAGAGAGAGAGAGAGAGAGAGAGAGAGAGAGAGAGAGAATAGGCACAACAGGACCTCTAGCTGCTGCTACAAGTGCCACTTTGTGTCTCTGGCTTTACATGGATAATAGGGAATTGAACCCTGGTCGTAAGGCTTTAAAGGCAAGTATCTTAACCACTGAGCAATCTCTCCACCCCCCTCAAACCTAGTTTTCACAAAATCCAGCACAAAGCTTTTTCTGTGTGAAATGAATATGGATAAGTCTAGCAGATGTTATAGCACTGAAAAAAATGAGTCCAATAGGCTTCGGTCCCTTCACAGTTTATTGATTCAATATGTAAAGATGTCCTCCATGCCAGTGCTGTCCTAGTGTGGGGAAGACAGTGCTAAGCAGACAGGCAATGCCTCCACCCTTGTGGAGACAATAGTCCAGGGGAGAAAACAAACAGGGAAGTGTGCCCACATCACACCACTGAGGTGTGGCAAGACGGACATTCGACAAAAGATAGAGGAGAGATGAATGAGGCCAGGGAAGTCTTTCCAAGACAGGGCAATCAGAAAGGGATAGAAATGAGGGTTAGAAAAATAAGGACATGTTAAAAAAAATAGAGAGAGAGAAAGAAAAGAAACCATGGAGACAGACAAGCTGATTGTCAAAGCAGGCAAGGGGAGACTCTGTTGAGAAGTGACCCTGGATTGTTCAGCATTAAGTGAGACAACTCTGTTACCCTATCCAAGGCTCAGGGACCTTTCGGAAGAGGTGGTGGACAGGATGCTGGAACCAAAGGATGGGGAAGTGTTTCGGAATGCTGTCTGTCACACACAAAGAGGTCATTGTGGCTGCCATTGCCCACACAAGACCTGCATCATATTAGACCATCAGCGGGTTGTTGTGGATAATGGAGGAGAAAATAAAGACATTAAATAGAAGAGCGAAAACAAGGGGGGGGTCCAGCCAACGGGGGTGGGGGAGGGGAGCAAAGAAGGGGATCAGAGGGGATTATGTAAATTTTAATTAAAAAGTTATTACCATCATTGTATAATATATTCAAACAGACTAGTCATACACTTCAAATTATCATGAAGTTTATTATGTCTTGGATATACATTTTTTTAAGAAAGTGGTCAAGTAATCCAGGTAGGGAAAAAAAAGAAACTCACTACAAAACTCATTCAGAGAAAAGTTGGGAAGTTTGAAGAAATGAAATGAAACTAAAACTCAGGGGCTGATTCATAGAGAATGAGAGAGGGAAAGCAGGATTGGGGGTGAAACGAGAGTAGTGGGGGGTCATAGATATTACCATAAATCAAACTGGAAACATTAAGTGACGACTGGGGTTGTAAATAAGGAAATTACCTGACTAACTTGAGCTAAGGATCCCCTCTGCTGTAAGGGGAAGGAACATGGGTGGGGAAGGAAGTCAAGCAAGAACAGAAAGTGGCTGGGGAGTTGAGACCCATCCAGGGAAAAGGGGGGTGTGTGTGGTTTGTCCTAGAGGACTTGACTGGAGTCAGAAAGCTAATCAAGGTTGTCATTAGCTGAGCATGATGATACACCTTTGCAGTCTAGCTCTTGGGAGGCTGAAGTGGGAGGTCCTTGAGTCCTCACTCAGCCTAGACCTACATAGCAAGTTCAAAGCTTGCCTGGTCTAGATAAGGAGACTTTCTCTCCAAGAATCAAGGTCTGGGGATGTACCTCAGTGGTAGCATGTGCAAAGCCCTTGGCTCAAACCCCAGACCTGAGTATGGGGTGAGGATGGGAGGGCAGATCTACAGCCAGAACCATGGCCAAGGTCATCCCTAGCAACTTGAATGAACCATGCTCTTGATGGTGAAGAGAGGGGATGGGAGGGAGAAATAGGAATGTCGTTGGAAAAAAGATGTCTAGAACTCTGTGCCCAAGCTGGAGCCTAGGGTCTACACACAGCATTCTCTCGGAAATACTGTTCTCAACCAGATGAGAGTCAGTTAGTGGGCTTCCCTGTTGTACATGAATTGTTGGGGTTGGGGGAAGTAGGGAGAGATAAAAGCATGGACAGAGATAATTTTCTCTTCCTCATTACAACTCCCAGAAAGTGACATTTTTCTGCTGAAAGTTAAGTTTTAAAGAATGGCCTTTAAAAGTGTTAACTTCTTATTGGGCCTTCCATTGTAACGGGATATGATTTCTAGCTCTTGAGATTAAAAAGGCAAACCATTGTCCTCAAATCCCAGTGAACAAAGCTCAATTAGTTCAACCCAGGAAGTTTTGCCTCCAACACTGAAATGAATGCAGACCTTTGGGTCTTGTTGCTGAGGATGAATTTGGAGTGGAGCCTAGGGCCAGGGTCCATGGAAACTCAAAGTCTTTAAACCCCAAAGCATTGCGCTCAGAAGAGAGTAATATTCCTGCCTTTGCCGGATGCCCAGCAGCTCAGATCAGCTGGTCATCAGAGTGGGAATGTGGGCTTCAGACAGTGAGAGCCCATGGGAGCTAATGTCTTCACAATGCTTCAAGGTGGAACAGTCTGTCCCAAACACAACAGAGGGTGAACGCAGGTGTGTTATCCAGGGAGGGGGTGGCTACTAAAATAGATGTTCTTTATTCTGATCCTTGCCTCCCACTGACCTCTGTCACTCACCATAACCAGGGAACACGGAGAACATCCCTACCCCATTGCCTCCTAGGTAAACATTAAACGGCACCACACATAGAGGGAAGCCGACATGTTTGATAACTCATCAGCAGTGGCAAAGCTGAGCTAGCTTCTCCCTGCAATGCAAATTGCCTTGGCTTCCAAGTGGCTCCTGTTGCTTCGAGAGCCCATGGTAAATAGCCGTCCTTGGGATTACTATCAAGTATTCATTTGAACAACATTAATTTACAATGTGTTACCCCACTTTACATTGTGCTACATGACTTATTCACAGAGCAGGCCCTCTGATGGCTGGTGGAGATTCATTCTAATCATTGCACTTGCCTGGGATTTTACTTTAATGGAAAAGACCCCGTGCTGAGTTGTTTCTGTGGGAAATCACTGATGGCAAAGGCTGTGAATGGCATTTCTGAAGAACTGTGTCTTTCTGGCTGGGTGTGGAGGGAAGAGACCACGAGAGGGGGCTGAGGAAAATTAGCTGGCTCATTTCAGGACTTCCTGAGACAATCTGAGGGGTCTAGTCATGCCAGCCCCTCAACAATCATGCTTCCTTTGGTGACATACTTTCCAAGTGTCTTCTCTACCAAGGCATCACTGCAGGATTCTGGGGCAAGGAACGGTGTCTATAAAAATGCAAAAAAAGTTCTAATAACTTGACTTGTAGGAATTATAGTGGCATGCATATGTAAAAATTATATACATATATATAAAATTGAATATATATGTATATATCTATATACACACACACACACATATATTCAAGAATGTTCGTTACAGTATTTTTTTTTTGTAACAATGAAGCAATCTAGGCAATCTGGAATACTCCTCCCTGGGAGAATTGGTTAAGTGAAATTGATTTACTTTATTTTATTTATTTACTTATTTGCAAGCAGAGAGAAATAGAAGAGAGAGAGAGAGAGAGAGAGAGAGAGAGAGAGAGAGAAATGGGCATGATGCCAGGGCCTCCAGCTGCTACAAACTCCTGATACATGTGCCATTGTGCATCTGGCTTTACATGGGTACTGGGGAATAGAACCCAAGTGGTTAAGCTTTACAGGCAAGAGCCTTAACCTCTGAGCCAACACTCCAGCCCCCAAATTAATACTTCTATGTGATGGAATATTATATGATTAAGGTACAATTTTACTAATGATCTATTGGATACCTTGTCTTATTCACTGCTGTGTCTTGAAACTCCAAGACATCACTGGCACATAGCCAGGGTTTGCTGAATATTTTTTAACTAGTTAACAACTACACTACAAATAAAATATTTTCATAATAGTGAATGATGAGAAAAGATTTTTTTGAATCACATCTGATTTTGCTTTGAAATGTACATTTATTAACAAATTTACAGATGAAAATTATATAGAAAATTGACAAATGAATGCATGATAGATTAATTAAATAGATGCATAGATGGGTGACAGAAGATATTTGATAGATAGCAGATAGATCGATCTATAGATGGTGATGATAGATAGATAGATCAATAGATCTATGCACTGGAGAAATAGGACTGTAGTTAAAAGCTTACTTTCAAAGCCCGACTGTCTGGGTTTGATTCCCCAGTAGCCACATAGAGCCAGACACATGTGACTGGAGGTTGTCTGTAGCAGCAGAAGCCCTCTTCGTTCTGTCAAGTAAAATTTATTTTACAAAGATCTACATAGGTATAATTTTGCCACAAACTCTCCATTGATGCACTTTGAAAGCTCTGAGCTTGATGGTGCTGAAAGTGGACAAGGGGGAGGGGACTTGGAAGATATTTTTTCCTCTCATTTTGAATAGTCAATAATTCCTGATATAAGTGATTTTTCTTTTTGTATATTTCGTGAATGGCTCCACAACCTTTTTAAAAAAATATTTTTATTTATTCATTTTCATGCAGAGACACAGAGAGAGAGATAGACAGACAGAGAGAGAGAGAGAGAGAGAGAGAGAGCACCAGGGCCACCACCTTGTGGGACTGGCTCATGTGGATACTGCACAGAAAGAACCCAAACAAAAAAGGCTTGTGGAGAAATGGGTTTATTAGGCTTATGGACTCGAGGGGAGACTCCATCCTGGCAGGGAAAACGATGGCATGAGCAGAGGGGTGGACATCACCTCCACCACAGCACTGCAAACAGCTGCAGAAAGGTGTGCCAAACACTGGCAAGGAGAAGTTGGCTTATAACCCCATAAACCCACCCCCAACAACACAGCTCCAGGGAGGTTATAAAACCCAAACTGCCATCAGCTGAGGATTGATCAATCAGAACACACTCTTTTGTTTGTGGGGGACACCTGGATCAAACCATGACAGGGCACATCTGAATTCCAGTCCAAAGGTATCTAGAGAGGTCTGAGCTCTGGCAGGTGGTTATGCTTGCTGCTTTTGGTGTTTGCTGGATGTTCGGTTGTTTCTCTCTGCTTGGATGTATGGAAGAAGCTTCTGCCACCATCGATGGAACTTTCCCCTGGGATTTGTAAATTTGAAATAAATCCCTTCATCCCATAAAACTGTGTTTGGTTGGATGTTCATCCCAGCCTTGTGAAATTGTCTACTACGATTGATGTGTGTCAACCAGAGCTCTCTCATTAAGAGAAACTAAGTCAAAGGTTTACACGTGGAGTATGATCTAGGTAGTAACCAAAAACAAGGAGAATCCATCAGTTAGCTTTCTCATTGCTGTAACAGAATGCCTGACTTAAAAAGAGGAATTATGTTTTGCTCATCATTTCAGAGGGTCCAGTCTTGCATGCCCCATGCATTTAGACAAGAATATCATGGTGTTGGGAGTGTGTAGAAGATCTTTATGTTGGATACGAAACAGAGAAAAGAGATGCCAGTACTTGGTTATCTTTCTCCTTTCTAGTGTTTGATACCCTGACCCAACAGGATGGTACTGCTCACATTCAAGGTGGTCCTTTTCTCCCCCAGTTGGTCCTCCAGGCATACCCACAGATGTATCTCACTAATCTCCCAGTGACTCTAACTCCAGTCAACTGACTGTGAATCTTAACCCTCACAGAGAATGAAGTGGTTGGAAGAATCAATTGGAAGAATCAATTTAAAAACAAAACTGCTTGTTGAATTATCAGCTACTGTCTGTATGGCTGTGTGTTCCCATAGACTGAGAAAATTTTTGAGATGGCCTTATGACTATATGTCTTATAGAACCAGGGCAAAGATGTACCCACTGGTTACCATCTTCAGGAATCAAAAATGCCTCAATGGGGGCTTTCACACATCCACACAATAGAAGTCATGATGTATATAAGAGTTGCCTGGTTGAACTTGTGGGATGATACACAAGGGAAATGATAAAATCTTAAGAGTCTGGTCAAGATGTCTTGCCCACACATGCAGAAACACCTCTGTTTAGGATTCTTTCAGGTTATGGCTTGAACAACTCACATGTCTGTGCCGCACCTGGGAGGGGAAGACAGAGACAAAGATGGTAGGCATATAGCCACATCGGTCCCTTTTGCCCCCACTCCAATCAATGACTAAAGCTGTTCACAAACACTGAAGCCCTCCCATCATGGGGGATAAAAAAATGAATATGTAGTCTTGCTGTAATCCCAAGGGGAAAAAGAATAGTTAGGTAAACTGAGAACCTCGTTTTTCTCACTGGTTACAGTGGTTTTTCTGGTAAACTCTGAGTTGGCAAGTACTTTGATTGAGACCCAGAATATTTGGGGACTGGGTACTCTAGGCACATAGTGGGTAAATAACAAGTGATATCTTCAACATTGAAACTATGTGGCTATGAAAGCACTTCTCTCTGCGAAAGTTACGACCTTGGCTAAGAGATATCAAACTCCACAGTTGGGGGATTGCCATTCACGATGTTCAACAATGTCTCATGACTACATCTTCTGTTGTTTAGGGTTCCCCAGATGGAATTCCCAAGTATAACTTGAGCAAAAGGTCGCTCAAGGGAAATTATCCCACTTGATGCTGAAGTAGGTCACCACCATTTACCTGTGTAAGTATTTATCATACCATATTCATAATGACTGTCTCTGTCACCAAGTGGTCAATTTCAGACCATACAAAACTCCTCCCAGGGCTTCAGGAAAGAAGTACACACCCAAATATTCTCTGTTGCGGTCAGCTTTCTAGTTGCTGCACAGAAAGAACCCAAACAAAAGCAGCTTGTGGAGGAATGGGTTTATTTGGCTTACGGACTCCAGGAGAGACTCCATTCTGGCAGGGAAAACGATGGCATGAGCAGAGGGCTGGACATCACATCTGCCACAGCACTGCAAACAGCAGCAGGAAGGTGTGCCAAATACTGGCAAGGGGAAGCTGGCTTATAACCCCCATAAGCCAACCCCCAACAACACAGCTCTAGTGAGGTTCTAATTCCCGAATTGCCATCAGCTGAGGATCGATCTATCAGAACACATTCAATTGTTTGTGGGGGACACCTGTATCAAACCATGACAGTCCGCCCCTGGCCCCCACAAACTAATAATCATACAAGATATAAACACAATATGTTCAGCTCAACTCTTAAGTCCCCACAGCT
>PVHP010003761.1:0-28087 GCA_004024765.1 Zapus hudsonius
ATAAGTTTGCTTTAAGGTTGTGAGCTTAGGGGTCTTTGTGTCGAAAATCGTTGGTTTCTGTTCCACTGGCTAATCCTGTGCTGATTTAATGGCTGTGGCTGTGGGCCCCTTGTTCATCTCGTCTTTCTCTGCGGAGTTCCATTTGGATCCTCCATTGTATGACTGTGGTGGCCCCTCTCTTGCCAGAATCTCAGCTATCAGCCTACGGGCGGTTGGTAGGGTTAGATGAGCCCCAGCACTCTCGCTGCATCCTGAAAAATACAAACACAATCTCCATTGGAGAGTGAGATCAGTGTAGGTTAACAAATATACACAATTTTAGATTACCAGGATTCAATTTTTAGTAGCCTCCCTGTTAATTGGTCCCATAGTGCATCTTGTCTTGGGAGCCTAAGAGTACGGGATCCGGTGCCTATCGCCCTGAATCCCAAGTTCCAGTCAAGGGGACCCCCTCACTAAGTGGAAAATTGGCCGAATTGAAAGCTGTTGTCTCCCCCAGGCCGAGGCTCCTCCATTACACAAGTGCTCCTTTGTTGGTTCACTGTTCCCTCCCAGTAGGAGGTGTGGTCAGCCTACTCATGGCCGCAGATTGTGTTTCGTGTCAATCGTCTCTGTTTACTCCAGCTGTCATTGATCATTTTCCCCTGGCAGCCTAATGCTTTGAAGAAAGTATTTTTAATGCAATGGAAGCTGCTTTAAAAAGTAAAAACTTCAATCACCTGTAATTACTAATAAATTACAGTGAAATTACTTCCTGATCTAACTCCTCAGCTAGGTTTTACCCTTGAATAACCAGAGCCTGTTCTGAATAGGCTTTTGCTATAAGAGTGGAATAGACTTCAGGATACTGTTGATCATGTTTCAATAAAAAAAATTGTCCAAGAGATGGAATTTAAGACTCAAAAGTAAATAAACAAGAAAACAAAACTAATAATAGCATATTGAGGCCTTTTCTATGTTATGGTAATATTATTTGTTTGGCAACAAATGTCACCCGTAGACGATACCAGTTACTAGTTTTGCTCTTGAACAGAATAACAACCGTGGATTTGATATAGATGTTAAAGCAAGTCATTACAAGCAGGTGATGCTCAACAAATGTAAGTTCCTTCTCTTCTAGTAAAATTTGATACTGAATGAAGTTTCCCTCCCAGTGCAAGTTTTTTCTATAATAAACTTTCATTCAAGATGTAGAAAAGAATAAATTAACTCTCCTAATTCTATGTATATTGCATGAAGACAGAGATTTAATTCACTGTTCCTTTTTGCAATATTGCTTCATACATAAAAGTATTTATTTTTTCTCTGGGACTGAAAGTAAATGTCATAAAATAATCTTTGTGAACTTTAGTGAACTCTTTTAAACAGATAAATTACATTTTATCTGACTTTAGCTAAATATCTTTGACTTTTGGTATACCCTTTAAAATTATATGTAAGTGTAGCATTCATGGAGAACAAGATAAGAATGAATAAAATACAACAAAACGGACAAGTTTAATGGTGTGACATTTCACTTTATTTACACAACTCATAAATTATAATTTTTAATGCAGCTAAAATAGCACAGGTTCTCAGAGGGAAGGACTCCATTAAAATTGAAATAAAATGAAACGAAATTAAATGAAAAGCCATTGCCTATTTACATCTCTCTTTTGGTAGAGCTACTGGCAATCTTGCAATAGCGGGCTGTAGAGATTATTGTTGCCAGTGATAATTTGTCATGGACCAGTAGTTTTTTTTTTTTTTTTTACAAAAGTTATAAAGCTACATATATGCATGACTCAGTTGTTTTCATGCCATCATCCCAGGCAGCATGTGTGCATAATCTTGGTGATAAGCAAAGCTCCCGAGGTGGGGCTGATAATCAGTTTTCTAAACAATATGTTCTAAAAAAGGTATTTTCATATCAGTGATGACTTCCAGTAGCAATCAAAATTTCTGGTGGTCAGGGGTAGGTGATAGATGTTGAGACCACGAAGAAATGGAGACTGAAGAATAAAATAAACCACAGGAGGCAGCTACACTAGTATTTTCCCAGGTCTGAAGGAAATTTTAGAATTCATAAGATATAGATCTCAATTCCTTAGATGTAGCAGTGTTAATACTGGTATTGTTTGTGTGCCTATATGATTTATTTACAGCTTAATAAGTTCTAAATACTCTAAACATTCTGTGTTATTTAAACTTTGAGCTCTGTAAAGGGTTACTGCTATCTATATTTTACAGGTGGTTAAATTAAAATTAAAATTCTTATTATTCTTATATCACTCAACTGAAAAAAGAAGGATTTCTACTATAGCAGGGGTGCCATTTTAAATCCATTTGACCATGAACCTAAGCCCTTAACTGCTTGCTGTACTTACACTGTGCATGCAGCTTTGATATCATATTATAAATTATATAAATCTTATACATGTGTGCAAATGCAACTAGAAGAGTGGGGAGTGTGGAGGAAAACATTCAATTTAATTCATGATTACATATTTCTCCATTAAATTTTAATCATCTAGGATCAATTAAAATACATAATGTGATGGAAATGATCTTTCATTAATGGCATGAATTTTTTTTCTTTGAGGAAGGTGAAATATTTAATTTTCTGACACAATTTTAATTTTGTACATGAGAAAATTATGCTACTATTCCTAGAAGCTAATTATAACTTTATATGTGGAATGAGAATCGTTGATTCATTTTTTAAGTCATTGTCTTTAGGGGACAATAGAAGCTTAACAATTTCATATTTTGTCCATTCAGATGGGACATTTGACAAAGAATCAACCTCATGCTCCTTACATTGGATTCATACCACAGAAAAAATATAAAGCTTCAAGCAAAAAGAAGTGATAAATGTGTCTTACTGTGACAACAGCAATAAAAGCAAGATTAAATTAAAACAGACATCCAATTCAGATCAGCAGAGTTTTCAGAAAAATATTGCTCTCTCTTTCTTGCACACTCACAGAAATTATGTTTAGGTAAATAATAAATTCAAATGTACCTTGACAATATTATTTCATAATGTACAAAGTATTACAAATCTATGTGGACTACTTAAGGCCAGGAAACATAAAATGTCCACTTTCTCAAAACTACAGTGCTTGCTCTTGGTAACTTCATTGAATTGAGAAACCTGTAGTTTATTAAAGGATCCCTTCATATGTCCCTGATGGCAGAACATTTTCAGAGACTTTTCAATCAGGGGGGCTCTAACCCAGTGAAGAGATTAATCACCTGATAAATTCATAATCCTGAAATGATCCCTTCTTTCTGGATCCTTTCTATCCACCATCAGAATGGACTGGACAGACCATGCATGTTGAATAGAAACTGGAGTCTTAGTGCCTAGGCTTTGCCAACCAGCAGGGAGAACATGGTTATAAAGCTGACTTGGTGGCAGCAGGTTTTCCAACTGTGATGGCACACTGAGATACCAACTAAGAGGCAGGAATGTGTCACAACTCTGAACCCATGACAGCCCCCCCCCCAGATTCTTAAATTCAGCACTAGTAGCTCATGCTTCTCTGAGGACTTAGGTGGGATGCCCAAATGTCTTGGGTACCACAGTGCTGCCTAAGCAGTCCTCTGAACAGGCCCACAGGCAAGGCAGATGCTCCTTTGAGTTTTGGGCTTCAAAATCTGGGGCATGAGCGGCTGAATGTGGGATAGTCATGAATGAAAATGGACAGGCTCTCCTTGGTTAGTGCATTCAAATACAGCACAATTCTGGGAGCCAATCAGAAGAGCCAGTTTACTTGCCAAAATTCTAAAGTTCCAGAAAGCACGCATTTTCAGCATCAGAGTTCAAACTATGGCCAAACTTCGGGATAGTTTCCCTACGCACACTCCAACCTTTGCCAAGGAAGGGTCTCTTGCTCCCAGGCTGCCACAGCAACCAGTGATGGGAGCAGCTCTCAGGGGTCCAGTTGGGAGTACCAGACAGTATGAAGTGTGCAAGTTGCAGCTGAGTTTTTCTATGGAGCTGCCAGTTTTGATCATCGCTGGGGGGTGGCGGGATAGCATTATTCGGAGTGGTGAAAGGTAGGAGATGAAGCTTTGTTGGAAGAGTGTTCTAAGAATATATGGCAGAGTCTTACAGATTTGATGAGAAATTAAAATTTCAGCACTATTAATCATAACTATGTGTTTTAGAGTATGATTTTAACACATTTATAACAATAAATCCATTCAATTTTAGAATCTCATTTCTGTGTGTGAATTGCTGCCAATTCCTTAAGGAGCTGATGGCTATTGATGGCTTTTGCCTGTGCTCACCACTGTTTCTGTCAAACTCAACCTATAACCCATTGATCTCTTTAAAAACATGATGGCATCATATTGATTCACAAGAAACGTAACTTTCCCTTATAAAAAAGCCAATATGGACCACTGCCTACTGTGTTACGGCAGCTCTCGTTTCTTAAAAGTTATTTGAAGATTGCTAGAAATAAAATGTTTAAATTGAAATCATACACATAGGCAGACGCGCGAGCACGCACACACATACACATACACACACATTTTCTCAAGCATTCAAGTATGTCTAGAACATGGATAATGCTGACAGTGTCAGCAAGGATGTGGATGAAAAAGGCTCTCTCAGCGTTGGGACTATGACTCAGTGGGTAAAGTTGCTTCCTTGCAAAGCCTACTAGCTTGGGGTCAGTTCCTCAGCATCCAAGTAAAGTCAGACCAAAGTGTCTGGACTTTGAAGAGGCAAAAGACCCTGGCATGCACGCAGACACACAGACACACAGACACACAGACACACACACATACACACACACACAGAGAGAGAGAGAGAGAGAGAGAGAGAGAGAGAGAGAGAGAGAGAGAGAGAGAGAGAGGTATGTATGTGCATATGCACACAGGCACATAAACATAAAATTTTAAAAAGAAGAATTCTTGAAGGAATCAGCAACTTCCCCCCAAGGAAAACAACCGACCCTGCATGCCAGAAAGTCTGCCTGGAGATTACTAATGGCTCCACTGTTATAGTTAGCTCCATGTTGCTGGGATGAACATACAAACCAGACACAGTTTATGGAAGAATATGGGTTATCTCAAGCTCACAGGTCTAGGGGAAGTTCCATCAAATGGCAGAAGAAACTGCTTCCATACATCCCAATAGAAACCATCACCAGCCAGCAAATGCTAAAAGTGACAAAGATAAACCTGCAGCAAGACAGCAGGGGAGAAGCAGGCAGAGTTCAGTGTGCTCTCTCCTGCCTTTAGTCTTGAAATCAGATCTGCCTCCAAACACACGTTAGGGCTGCAACACAGGATCCATCCCATGACATCTCTTCCAGTTGGAGGGCTGGAGGTCCGAGTCACAAGCTTTAATCCACCGGAGTCTCACTGTTTTGAGCAGCAAGAAACAGTTTGCTCATCCGTGAGCCTGCCTTCAACCAGCTTCTCTGAAAGGTACCTTACTTCTCATTTTCTCCTTCTTCTCTTTCACATTCTGCCACCAGTAGAGCCCTATCCCAGACCCAGAGAGCCTTGCAAACACCTAGCAAGCGCTACAGCTCAGGAGCAGAGTGCCAAGACTCCCCTCTCAGGTACTGAATTAAGTCTGCTCTTGGCATCGAGATTTTTATCCCTTTTGTTCTTGTAAACTCGCCTAAAATCTTTTTCCTTACTATTCTCACATATTACTGAGTAATACAAAGTTACATAGCCATCTTGGAAAACAGTTTGAAACTTCTCACAAACTAAAACTACTCGCTAATCATAGTTTTGTGTTGTTTGTGGTTGGATATGAGTTGGTGTCATGAATCAAAATAGCTGCGATCACCCTCAAGAGACTCTTGACCATGTCTTTTTAGAAGGAGGTGTGGCCCATGACACTGCGTTCATGTGGCACACTAGCCATTAGGAGACCCTCATGAGACTCATCCTCCCTGAGCGCATAGAGGAGGTGGCAGATTGATGGGGGCGGTGAGGATTCTTCATTATTTGGCTGCTTATCTGTTACCCAGAGTACTTGGCAGAGGTACAGGAATGCTCTATGCTCTGGATGGGACTCTTCTGTGGTGTAGTTGACCATGTTCTGCACATAAAAATTCCTGGTGATATAGCTGCCTAACCCCAATAAGCCACTTCACAAAAGAAATTTGGGTAAAATCTTCTCTTTGGTCCGTCAGTAACCTCCTTATGTGGAGTGAAAAGTCTATCTCTCCACAAAACGTCTCCTATCACATGCAATGCAGTAATCATGCTCTTTGATATATGGCTTATAGAAATGGAAAGCCTATCTACACATCAAAGCCTTCACATGGATGTTAATTACAACTTTATCCATAACTGCCAAGAGTTGGAAATAATTATCATGTTCTTCAGTAGATGGATGAATATATAAACTGTGATATGTCTGGAAAATGAAATAGTATTTGTTGCTAAAAAACAGAATTGTGAAAGCATGAAAAATCATAGCAGAAATGTCAGTGTATATTATTAACTGAAAGAAGCAATATAAAAATGTTGTATAAAGGGCTGGAGAGATTGCTCAGTGGTTAAGGCACTTGCCTCCAGTGCCTAAGGCCTCCGGTTCAATTCCCCAGGACCCACATAAGCCAGACCCACAAGGTGGTGGCCCTGGTGCATTCTCATTCTCTCTCTCTCTCTCTCTCTCTCTCTCTCTCTCTCTCTCTCTCTCTGCTTGAAAATGAATAAATAAAATATTTTTTAAAAAAAAAATGTTGTATATTGTATAACTCTAAATGTATGATATTCTGAAAAAGACAAGTCTGTGATGACAGTAAATAGATTGGCTACTGGAGGCTATCAGGAAAAAATGATATATAAGTAGAGCAGAGGATTTTTAAGACTGTGAAATGACTTCATAAGATTCTCTATTGCAATGCCTGCTGGCCTAGGTTTGATTCCCCAGTACCAACACATGGTAGTTTGAATCATGTGTCCCCCATAAACTCATGTATTTTGAATACTTGATCCCCAGCTGATTGTAATTTGGGAATTGGAGCCTTGCTAAAGGAGGTGGGCTTTGGACACTCAGTTTAGGGAAGTTGTAGCCAGCTCCCTCTGGCCAGAACTTGGCTCACTTTCTTCTGATATTACCATTTGCTGTGGCAGGGTGATGCCCAGCCTCTGCTCACAGCATCTTTCCCTGCCATCATGGAGCGTCCCCTTCAGACTGTAAGAAAAAATAAAAGACTTACCTCTCATGAGCTGCTTTTTGCCTGGTTGTTTATTCCAGCAAGGATAACAACTAAAATACCATCTAAAGCCAGATGCACATGGTGGCACGTGCATCTAGGATTTGTTGGCAGTGGCAGTAGGCCCTGGTGTGCATGTACTCTTTGCCTCCCTCTATATTTCTTTTTATATCTCAAATAAATAAATAATTTTTAAAAATATTCCATAATAGTAGGCACACATAATTTAAAATGTATCCAAAGTCACAACAAGAGTCAGATTGTTATTACTTATATTTTAAGACAGGGTCTTACTCTGTGGACCAGTTTAGCCAGAAACTCACTATGTACCCTAGTGTGGCTTCAAACTCAGCAAATCCTCCTGCCTCAGCCTCATTACAGTAGGATTATAGATGTGTGGACCTTTGCCTGGGTCCCAATAGGGAATTTAAAATTATGAAGTTTGAATGATAATGATGTGTCAATGATGTTTCACCAGTTCTAACGAAAGTAACATATTGATGGATGGAGTCGGTGATGGTGGCATCTAAGTATATGCCAGGGTAGCAAGGACGTGAGAAATTTTTCTCTCCTCAATTTAATGTTGCTGTGAACCTAAAGCTTAATTAAAACAAAATCTACAAAATAATTAATAAAGACTAATATCTCTATTCTTTTGTTTTCTTTGACTTTTGTTGTCACGTCTATGAAGTTATTACCTCATTCAAGGTAGCAAAGATACTGAGCTTATTTAAAAATAGTATCAGAACTTATGTGTAGTTTATCAATCAATTTTACATAGTTTTGAATACAGTTAGGTCTAGGAATCCAAATATACTCCTTTGCAGATGGGTCTCCTTGGCCTAGCACCAGCCTCTGAGAAGAAAATGCCATCATCTATATTGAATTATCCTGTTGCCATATGAAAAATAAACTGGCTGAACATAAGACCTTATATATATATATATATTTGTATATATATGTATATATATACAAATATATATATATATATATGGTCTTATATTCCATATATATTATCCATATATATATATATATTATCCATAATTATATACATTATATGAACAAATCTTATGATAGTATCCCCATTTCCCTCCTCCCTGTCCCCAATCCACTGGAGATCCTCCTCGGTGGGTACACTGGATCAGTCTATGGAGTAAGGGGTTATGAATTGCATTAGAGGTAGCAAGTTTTTTTCCCCTTTGTGTGTTGTTGCTGATGAGGGGGCAATATCTCTAGATAGTCTCCCCCACCATGGCTCTTACATTCTTTCTGCTCCCTCTTCGGCTCATTTCCCTGAGTCATAGTGGGTGAGTTTTAAGTCTGCTTTATTGTTGAGATCTTAAGTATCTCTGGACTTCTGCTATATGTTGTGTAGGGTATCATCAGACCCATTGACCTTTCCTGGGTTATCTGGCTTGATGTGGTGATAGGTCTCTCGTTAATATCACAACTTTCTCATAAGTTTCATTTGGGGCCTACATGATAGGCCAGGAGTGGTTCATCTCCTACCAGGATGTCAGCCATCATCTCATGGCTTGTTGGTGGAATTGGGTTGCCTTTTGAAAAATACAAACAGAATCTCCAAGGGAGACTGAGATCAGTATAGGTTAAATGAAACAAACATTGCTAATTTAGCAAGATTCTAATGGGTGGAGCCTCTCTGTAGCTCTCTGGTAGTGGGAATTTCCTCTTGGAACAGGGATTCTTGGTCCCGATAAGATTTTGCCATGGATTCCAGTTTCAGTTAAGGGTTCCTTGTCACTGAGGGAATCTCTTAGCCAATCTGAAAGCAGTTGATTACCCACCTAGTTTTGGCACCTCTATTGCATATGTGAACACTTCTTGACTTGCTGGTCCCTTCCATATGGCAATATGTTCAGCGTTCTTGTGGTATCAGTCAGTATTGTATACCAGTGGTCTCTGCTTTCTCCAAATATCATTGGCCAATTTCCCTTGGAAGCTCATGTAATGCCTTCCAGTACTACACATGCTACCATCTAGGAGCTGGATACCATTCTGGAACTATCAGGATCTCTTGGTGTTGTTTGATGGCACTTCATGATTTCTTCAGCAATAGGGTCTTTGCTTTGGCCTGGGGTGGGTATTCAAGAGCTTTGACAGAAGCCTGCCTTGGTTTGGGGACCTCGTGGGTCTCTTTGATCAACAGCTCAGTGTGGGAAGGAACCAATGACTGGGACAGGGAGGTGCAGGCCTGAGCAATTTTTCATTGGGTTAGGCTTCCTCCACTTCTATTCACGAACCCTCTTACCAGGTGATGCCCAGAGATTCTTCAGAAGCTTATTATATGAAAGTAACGAATTTATGTTATTGATTCGTTATTGGATTAGCTTATTGTATAAATCCCCCCCCACGTTCCCATTCCTTCTCCTCCCCATTCCTCCTGTCCCCTTTTACAATCTCTCAATTCACCTGTCAGGTTTGCTGAGAGTTTAAGCTTAACCTGGTTAGGCACTGCATATGAAGGAGAATATGCGGTGTTTGTCTCTGTTCTTGTGTGAGTTTGCTAAGTATGATCTGCTCCTAGTCTGTCCACTTTTCCTTAAATTTCTTTATATCATCTTTCCTTTCATCTGAGTAGAATTTTGTAAATGTACCACAACTTTGATATCCATTCATCCAGTGATGGGCAGTTGGGTTGATTCCAGTTTTTAGCTATTATGAATTGAGCTGCTATAAACAAGGTTGAACAGATGTCTCTTTGCTGAGGCATGAAATTTTGAGGATAGATGTCCAGTAGAGGGGTGGCTGGGTCCTTTGGTAGCTCTATATCAATTCTATTAAGGAGTCTTCACACTGCTTTCCATAGTGCTTGTACAAGTTTGGCATCCCACCAACAGTGAATGAGGGTTCCTTTTCCCTGAATCCTTGCCAGCATCTATTGTTGTTGGATTTTTTTTTTTAATGAGTGCTATTCTGACTGGAGTAAAGTGAAATTTCATTGTAGCTTTGATTTGCATTTCCCTAATGATTAAGGATGTCTAACACATTATTAAATGAGAACTGGCAATTTTTGATTCCTCCTCTGTGAATTGTCTGTTAAGATTGATGCCCCATTTTGTAAGAGGGCTGTTTGAATATTTATTATTTATTTTTTGAATTATTTCTAAAGTTGCAGATATTAGACCTCTGTCTGTGTTATAACTGGCAAAGATTACCTTCCATTCTCATGGTGGTCTATTGGCTATGAGTATGGTATGTTTGTCTGTCTGGAAGCTTTTAAGCTTGATGAGATCTCATTGATTATCCATGACTTATGGTCTTTTCATCTGTATATTTGCCCTCCTGTCATTATCACATATTCTTAATTACTGTTGCTTTATAATAAGTTTTGAAATAGAGAAATATGAGCCTTCTTTTGTCCTTATTTTCAATATTGTTTTGGCTTTACAGGAGTCCTTAATATTTTCAAGTGAACAGAAGAATGAAATTGTCAATTTTTAAAAAGCCACCCTTGGTTTTTGTTAACAAATTGAAAGTTTAGATAGGTTTTGGAAAATGACCAATTTACCACTATAAGCTTATCTAGTCATACAGCCCATGTGATGCTTGTGGGATACTTTTTTACTTCTTTAAGTCTTTTTTAAAATTTTCTATGTGTGTGTGTACACGTGCACATATGCATGTGTGTGTATGTGTGTGTGTGCACAGATGCACATGCCCACCATGTGCACTCATGCAAAAGGGCAGAGGAGAATGTTGGTGTTCACTGGCTTGAGATGTCCTGTGCATAAGCAGCAAACCTTCTTAACTGCTGAGCTGGCTCACTAACCCTATTTAAGTCTTATTTAATTTCTTTAAGCAATATTTTGTTACATTTAAAGAATAAATATTGCACATCTTTTGTTATATGTGTTTCTAAGGATTTCATTTATTTTGATAATATGAAAACAATGTATGCTAGTTTACACAAGTCATTGTTAGGATACAGAATTCAATGTGGTTTTTCATTATTGATATCAAAATCTACAGCTTTTATTGGTCTTTTATTATTTCTTTGGATTTCTATGTATAAATCATATCATCAGAGAATATGGATAGCTCTACTTCTTCATAATAATTTTGGACGCATTTATTTTTTCCCCTGATATGTCTGAATAGAAACTCCAGTAGAAGTAGAGAAACTTTCAACCTCTTTGTTTCAGATCTTGAAGAGAATCAATCCTTCAGACTCACTTTTAACATGATAGAAATTGTGTTTTTCAGAGGTAAAATTAGGTTGAGAAAGTCTCTTCTTTCCCCAGCTTGCTGAGTGCTTTCTGCTTATAATCTTAAAGTTATAGTGTATTTTGTTAAATGTTTTTCCAGAATTCACTGTGATGAGAGTGTGTATTTTTCTCCAGTCCTGTAGTAGAGTATGCTATATTGATTGTCTTTCAGATCTTTCATGCTTGAAATAATTCTTGCCTGGACATCTGGTATAATTTGTTTTATATTTTAATGGACCAAAGCTATCTAGACTCAGATATTTGCTACAGTAAGGAAAAATGGACAAATACAGTGATATTGGTACAGCTACTTCTCAATGTTCCCTGAGCCCCAGCAGGCCTGTTGGAAGTCTGTTTCAGTACTGAGGTCTCTGTAGCATCTGGATTTCTGCTTTAATAGGTCTTGATTGATCAACATTTCTGTCACCATCACCCTAGAAATAATTGTCAGGCTAGCAGTAAGAGCAGTATTCATGCCACAGCTTCTTAGGCAATTTCTCCTTGGGCCCCATGCAGATGCTATAGAGGTGACATGTCTTATAGCGGGCAGTCGGCTATCTTGGTTCTCTGAGATTTTCTTTGTGCAAAATCCTTTTTAAATCTAATATGAAAAGTCCCAATAATTTTTAATATTCTCAGCACTGTGGAAAACTCCAAGATATAAAGTCTTTTCAGACATGAGGCAATCTCTGAGCGGAGAGCCCCTCTAAGATACCAACATACAATGGCACGAAATAAACATTCCCATTTCATAAAGAACAAGGGAGAAGATGATAAGGAAAGATTGAACCAAAGCAAGAACAGAAGTAATCACGGCAAATATTAAACCTTCTTGTTCTTTGTCTAGCATCTAGTTTTGGCTGGCACCAAATCATTGGCTCTTCTGCCTGAGGCACACATGGGTTTTATCTTGCATCTGCTCCTCAGAGTGCCTGCAACTTTTCATGGAAGACATCTTACTTTCCTGGCATCTTCAGTGACCTGGGGTCTCCATGAACACCTAGCTTTCCACTTCAAAACTAAATGCATATTCCATTGGAAAGCATCTCAATTGGAAATCTAACCTTTCTACAAACTGCCCTCACAAGCATTTCTCTGGAATTGTGGTACAAGAATCTACAAACCTGTTGTTCTTGCATCTTGAATGCATGAAAGGCCAGTGCTATAAGAATGACTCCAAATTCGGCTGTCAGCTTGCTAGGTAGCTGGGAGCCTTTTACATATAACTTTAGTATCCTTGCATTCCTGGATCCTAAACTCAGAAATCCCCTTTCCTACATTCCTGTAGGGTGTCCCAGACAATTTTTTTAGGACTTTTTTTTTTAAAAGGAAGCTTTCTTTAAAATGAAAGTCTTACAAATGAATGTCTATTTTTTTCAACTTGGGCCATTTATTGTAGGGGGTCACATTCTCATGGCATATTTCTTATTTTTCCAGTACAAAGGAAAATACTTCTTTTAAATAGTCTTATTCTCTTTAACAATTTCAACTGATATGTCCATCCCTACTTAGTCTGCGGCAGTTTCACAAGCATTTACATGTCAAAAATCTACATTTAAACCCTTTTTCTGGTCCACTTTTCTCACCAGATTCTCATTGTAAACTTGGCTAAAAGGAATGAGAAATACTAACTCCACAGCTTGAATTCAATGCTGTCTTGAAATTGTTTCTTAACTCAGTCCATTGCTTTTGATTTTAGCCTTACTCAAATTTAAGAACATGGGCAAAAATGTAGTCAGATTCTTTGCCAGAATATGACGCAAATGGCCTCTAGGCCATTTCTAGATACAATCTCATTCCCACTTGAAACTCCATGAGCAGACTTACTGACCATATATCTATCATCTGAATTCCCACCAGAGTGACCCATTAAGCTCTGCTCACAGCATTCTGTTGTTTCTCTAGTTTTCATCTCCAAACTTTCATATTACTTTTAAAAATATAAGAACTACATGCATGACCAGGTTTAGCACAGTGGTGGGCACACTCCCAGTCTCATTTTTTTTTTTGTATTAGTTACTTTTCTCATTGTGTGTTAGTCCCTTTTGTGGAGGAAATGTGTGGCAGTTAAGTGCTCACATGGTAATAGACCAAGAGATAAGAGAGAGTGGGACTGGAACTAGAGTTCAATATTACCTTCAAAATCTTCACCTTCTCAGTCCCTACAAACTTCAAAGACATCCCACAAACTGGAGATTGAATTTTCAAACCAAGAGTCTATAAAGGCCATTTTTTTTTTTACTTAACCCATAGAGTCATTTTGTTTTGTTTGATTTCTCTGAGAATATCTGTTTTACTTTCATTTCTAAAAGATATTCATATATTAAAGTCTTGGCTGACATTCCTTTGTTTACATAGGTTAACCATGACCTTCTGTGGACTTCTGACTTTAATGGGAGCCAGCTGTTATTCATATTGAAACTCTATTGTATGTCTTTTTTTATTCCCCCCCCCCTGCACCCCAAGGTATGGCCTCAGTCTAGCCAGGGCTGACCTGGAATTCACTATGTTGTATCAGGCTGGCTTTAAACTCACTGTGGAGATCCTCTTACCACTGCCTCCCTGGCTGGGATCCCTGTTGTATTGGGGTGGAGGAGAGGTTGTTTCTTTGTTTCCCTTCAAGACTCACTTAGGCTTGGTGTTTAGCTCAGTGACAGAATATGCCCTTATCATCTTTCAATCCAGAAAACATTTCATATAAATGAATCATTTATATTTGTTTTTGACTGCTTAACCAGATGTGCATTTTTAAATTTGAGATTATTTTACACATAGTCTGCTGGATTCTTTAGAGATGTAAACTGCTTTTCAGCAAATGGAAATGTGTTTATAATTATGTTCTCAAAAACTGTAAGCCAATATTCATTGTTCCCTTATTCTTTTTGAATTATGTTGCTCAGAGTGAGATAATTTCAAGCGATCTATTTAAGGTTCATTTTTTTTCTTCTTCCAGCTCAAGTATACTATTGAGTAGTTGTTGAGATGTTTTTCAATTTGTTTTCAAATTTTCAACTTCAAAACATTTATTTTCTTTTAAAATCTTCTTTTAATTGTAGTGTATATTTAAACAGAATTCTCACACTTTTCTTTAGTTCTTTAAACATGATTTCCTTTAATAATTTGATAATATAGAAAATGGCCAATTTTAAACATTTTTCTTGCTAATTCCATCAAACAAGCTTCCTCAGACATAATTTACATCGATTATCTTCTGCTCTGTATGGACTATAACTTATTGTTTATTTACGGTGTTAATATTTTGTTCTCTGTTAAAATTGGAAATTTTGAATTATGTTATATTGGAATATTGCAAATCTATTCTAATTATCCTTAGAATTTCTTTATATTATTGTTTATTGCTATTAACATTCATTTCATGCATTTGCTGAGCCTCTACTTTGAGATCTATATTATTTCCTGTGCAGTTATTTCACTTGCTACTTCTGAAGGGTCTTAAAGTCAGACAAAATTGGTAATTTGGGGCTTTGTAGGACTTTCCTTCTAACATACACAGTCTGTCACAAGGGCGTGGCCATCTGTATTACTTGGAATGTTGTCAGAGCTTTTAAAAGTTCTTTGAGGATTCTCATTCCTAATTTCTTTGGTAAAACATTTTTGACAAAGATTGTTGTTCCTGCCTCAATCATTTTTATGTTAACTAGATATTACTTTGTTTTTAAAAAGTGGCCTGAGTATTAGATTTTCACACTACATTACTCATTGTTATGACAAAATACAAACAGGAAGCAGTTTAGGGAAGGGAAGTACTTATTCTGGCTTGTAATTTTAAGAGGATATATTTCATCATGGTATGGAAGATATGGCAGCAGGAGCAGAAAGTTGACTGCTCACAATGCATATAAAGAGTGAGACCAGTCTGTAAAACCTCAAAACATACACCCAGTGACCCATTTATTCCAGGAAGGCCCCACCTTCTAAAGCCTCCACAACTTCCCAAATAGGGCCAATAATTAGAGACCAAGTGTTCAAGCACATGAGCACTTTCAAACCACAACGGCTTTGAATGTAAGCACAAAGACAATTCTAAGTTTATTCTCACCCATTCATTTTGAAGGGATGCTTATGCTGATAAAGCTAGGGAATTCAGTACATATAGAAAACCATAATTTTAGTAGATTTTCTTCATGCTATCCTTAAATATGTCATTAAGAAACATTGCCAAGATGTGTTGTGAGTGAAATGGGGGCAGGGACTAGGGAAATAACGGTACCAAGTCATGATTTATCCATATAATATAAATAAAAATTTTTTTAAGTTTAAAAAAACCAGGAAAAAAAGCTTGACAATTAGGATTGCTGAGGGATTATAAATATATTGGAAATTTAACATTGGAAATATTCATATAATGGATAAAGGTAAAAAAAGAAAGAAAATATATAAAAAAGCTAACAGATAATTGTTAAATATGATTTTTTTCCAAAACAATGAAAACCTATTATAAGTGTATAAGCTTCTCTAACATGTGCTTATTCATATGTGTATACTAATATAAGCATAGTTTATACATGTAATGGTCAGTGTGACCTGAGGGTAAATGTGAGGTTTGCTTCTCTATGTGTCCTTGCCAAGTGCTCATAGACTGATAGGTTTCTGCATAAATTACGAGGCTATCACTTTTCAGGTTAATTGATTTTGTTCTTGATGATTCCAAACTTGTTGAGCTCCATTAAATGCATTACCCCTCTTTTCCTAGAAGCCAGTGGGCTTTAGTGTCTACAAGATGCCTGCTGTTCATTTTTACTATTGTCTTTTGCTTTAGTACAATAAATTACAGCAGAAAAAAAATCATACAATTACATTATTTAGGTAGGAAAGAAAGATTTTCAAGTCCTGTTAGGAAAGCTCTGAGTTAGAAAAGAAAATTATAGCATACATACAAAAGAAATAAAGGGATACAGAAAACTACATTGAAAAGACATTTTAAAGGGATTATTAATATCTGTTGCAAGAATAAGGTTAGCTATAAAATAAAAATCAAATATGTATAAAGTTATTAAAGGATAATTATGGAAAGAATAACTTGGTTGTGTGTGTGTTTCTTGGATTATGCTTACATGTGGGTGCTCTGCTGGGTTTTCTGCTCTTCCATCTCAAATTTCCTAATGAGTATTTATCTAATGTGTGACTATATAAACGTTCTCATGTTTAAAACAATGGTGGTAACACTGTACTGTTTTAAGTGATAAGCAAATAGCACATCACACCTAAGAGAAAAGGAGGAAAAGAACGGCATACTTCTTGTTTGGCTTTCTTCACCCAGAATATTTTTTCAAGTTTAATCAACACGCAGCAAATATGAATCATTCCTTCCTTCTTATGGCCTAATCACTACTCATATGTTCATGCATCGCATATTCCACTTTGGGACTGTTGTAACACTGCTGTGAACATGGTTGTACTTATTTTGTGTGAAAATTTGCTTTCAATTGTCTCCAACATATACCTGGGAGTAAAATTGATAGGTCATATAGTAATTCTGTTAACATTTTTGAGGTACCATAAAACTCTCAAAGTAACAGCCCTATTTTAACAATGCAGGGTTCTCATTTCTCCATGTCATCAACACTGTTCTGGGGAAGGTCTATCATTTTTTAAAATATTTTATTCAATTTCAAGGATGGAGGGAAGGAGAGAAAGAGAGAGAGAAAGAGAGAGAGAGCGTGAGAGCGAGAGAGACCAATACCAAGACAGAGACAGAGAAATAGAGAGAGAATGAGCACATCAGGGCCTCCGGGAGCTGCTAATGAACTCTGTGCATCTGGCTTTATGTGTGCACTGCGGAATCAAATCCAGGACACTAGGCTTTGCAGGTAAGCACCTTAACCACTGAACAATCTCTCCAACCCCAGTTCTGTCATTGTTAACACAGGTAGTCTAGTGGATATGAAACTGGATCTCACTGGTTTTGATTTTTCCCCTAATCACACAATATCAAATATAATAGAGTACTTGGTTTAAAATCTAGTTTATAGGCGAATTCATAGAAAAAAAACCATCATTCTCAAAATAGAGCATTAAATCTTATAGAAATATATATATATATGTTGTATATGACAATATAAAATTTGTCTACTAATTTTGACAATTTGACATTATATATTAAGCACCTAAAATTGCTTAGTTAGTCTATTTATTTTGGGGAAAGTAAATAATAGCCAAAAGAATATAAGTCATTGGTGAGAACACTTGGCTCCACATTAAAGGTGTGTTGTATAAAGGATACTAAATATTTTCCACAGTATCATTTATTCTAACCACACACTGAATCATTCTCAATTCTCTGCTATAAGCAGATGGTTAAAGAAACTGAAGTTAGCATCCCACAATGTCTTATAAGCTAGTGTTTATTAACATGGAAATGTGCTTATAATATTACCATGTTGTTTTTGTTTTTTAACAGACTTTAAAATGGTATTTACAAAATACTCAAATCATATTTATGAATAAAATATTCATATTTATAAAGCATGAGAAGGTATAATAAATTATGATTAGCTTTATAGATAAATGAAAAAGCTATATATATAATTTGATTTGAAAATGGTTCTATCATGATTTGAAAATAGTTCTATCATCTCTACAGAAAATTAATAGTGTTTCAATTATAATCAGAAAAAAATTTTATAAGAGGAAATTATATTTTATAGATGATTTATTTTTGAATCATAAAAATTAATGTTTTTATGTGTTTATTAATCTTGAGCTTCCTGCCTTTCATGAAGTCCTTGAAGATAAATGATATTTACTTAGGGAGGTGACACATCCTCTGACTAATAATATTTTGATAGAAAAATTATTTTTCTTTACTCCTTAGAACTAAGATAGGAGTTTTCTCATCATCCACAGAGGAAAATGACAGTAAATCTCAAGTCTTGTACAACTATCAGGTCAATGCAGCATATTTTTCTATCAAACAATACACTAAACTGTGAGAATATAATCCCTGCAAATGCTCGCAGAGAAAAATGTCAATAGCGTCTACTCATCAAATGAAAGTGAGTGGTCCCCTGTCATGAATGATGAGAGAGGAAAACACTATGTCTTTAGAACGACACTGTTAGAATTTCAAGAGCATGCAATGAAATATCAGCAAAAAAATTGGAGGGATGAAATTCACGGTAATTTACATTTGTAGATATCACTTAGATGTTATTATTTTTATCATCACATATGGATTATTTTATATCCATTCCTATAATCAGAAGCCATTTCATAACACTGACTAATAACAGCCTTGTGTATGGTACTTTTCTAAATCTTAGGAACACAAATTTGCTAAAAACTTACGGTCAGAGTCTTTACTATACCAATCTCCACAAAGAATTTGAAGCGATTACAGAAAAGAAAACACAAAACAATTACAATGCCTGTTCCTGTCTTTGTTACCAGACAAAAAATCAGATTTAAAGCACCATAAATATGTCCTTAATCCCAATTCAGACCTTGTTCTTTCTCCCAAAATCTAATCTTGGCATCTCGACATAAGGAGATTAGTTGGTCAAAACCAATAAGCAAGACAAACTTAATTTGGTATTTGGAATGGGAAGCAGGTAATTCCCACTTCTTCACACGTCCAATTATTGGGATGGCCATCACTTCAAGGGCAAAAGCTAGAATGGAGTGGGAAACACAGGAGCCTTGCTGACTGAGCCCGTTCCTCATAGTCCAAGTACTTAAATCATATTATTTATTATTATTTTCATACCTATCATCACTTGTAACAGTTCACAGGTAAATTGATTCAGATTGACAACCAAAGGTATAAAAGACTTTCTTATGAATATAAAGTAAATCATCTGATAATGTTAATAATCAGTTTTAATGCTCTACTAGTCTACTACTCAGTTTTCATGCTCTACTGTTACTTGAGGGTGGAGAGTTGTTTTCTTTCAAATACTACAAGTGGGTTTGTAAATTGCTACCTTTTAAAATATCTTATTTATTTATTTGAGAGAAGGGAAAGAGGAAGACGAGAGAGAGAGAGAGAGAGAGAGAGAGAGAGAGAGAGAGAGAGAGAGAGAGAGAGCATGAGCAAGCACCAGGGCCTCCAAACCACTGCAAAGGACCTCCACCTTGTGTATCTGGTTTACATGGGTACTGGGGAATTGAACCTGGGTTGTTCGACTTTGCAGGCAAGCACCTTAACCACTGAGCAATCGCTCCAGCCCAACTACAACTTTTTTTTCAGGTATCTTATTTCTTTTATTTTAACTTTTTTTGAATAAAATTATATATATTAACAAAACAATATGCTATGTATCATAAGTTATTAGGGAAAACCATTAAAACCAGGATGATATACCTTTTATGCATTAGTCTCCCCCCCCCATGGATATTATATTTTTTTCACCACCTCTTCAGCAAATTTCCCTGAATCATGGTGGGTGAGTTTAAATTTTACATAATTATTAGGTTTTTAAGAGTCTCTGAATTTGTGTTTTGGAAAATTTTGGGAACCCTTGGTATATGTCTCCATTATCCTTCCATAGGATATCTGCCTTGCTTTGGGAATAGCTCTTTTGCTCATCATCCCACTTCCTTAGAGGTAGTGTTATAGGGCTCCAAATAGTAAGTTCAAGGTGGTTTGTCTCCTACTTGAGTACCCCACCCTCCAACTCAGGTTCACTTGGTAGAGTTCGGTTGTCCATGGTTCTTGTTGATTTCTGATTTCTGATTTCTGAAAAATACAAACAGAATCTCCAGTGGAGAGTGAGATCATTATTGGTCAATCCAATATTGACCAATATTGAGCAATATTGCTAGGTTGGTGATCATTTGAAGGGTGTAGCCTTTCTGAGGACCTATGGTTAGTGAGGACTTCCCCATGGAGATGGGGTTCTTGGTCCTCATTCAATGTTGCCTTGGGTCCCAGTACCAGTCAGAGGTTCCCTACGTCTGAGTGGATCTTATAGCCAATTAGCCAGCTGTTGAGGACCCACCTAGGTTGAGTGCCAGTATTGCACAGATGGGCACTTCTTGTCTTGCTTGTCTGTGCCATATAGCAGTGTGTTCTGCATTCTCAGGCCATCTGTGGGTGTAGCTTGAGGATGTCCCCTGCTTTCTCGGAATATCATTGGTCTTGTTCCCCTGGCAGCTTGTGCAACACCTTCAGGAATCACACAGGCTAGCCTTCTGGGAGCTGGACTTGTTTCTGAATTCAGCAGGGTTTCTCGGTGTTGTGTGACAGTAGTCTGTGGAATCTTCACCAATACACCTGTAGGATATTGCTGAAGGGGTGGAGGCAGGAGGATCAGGAGTTCACGACTGGCCTGAACTACAACTTTTTTAACAGCAATTGTCAATGCATGAAGGGGGATCTCATCCAGTATCCTCTCACAAGGACAGGCTTTATTTTCTCTGTCTTCACATGTGTTCTGTTCCACCGTTTCTATCTGGCCTACCTCTTGTGGCTCAAGTATTAACAGGCTCCATTTTGGGAGAAAGTTAAGTTCATTACTTTTGCTATGACAGTTATTTTCTGCACAACTGGGTATTCTGTTTTAAGGATTTTTCTTTTTTTTTCCATGAAGAAATGAGGATTTTACACATTTGTCTAAAAACAAGTATACCTCTTTTCTATACTTACAAGTATTGGTTGTTTCTGTGCTCACGACACATACAAATCTCTTCTACCTTCTGTGTAGTGATTATATCAGTTTGCTCTGTGAACAAGTTTTTTTCCTTCAGCTTCAAATCATTTTAGTGCCTCAGTAGTGAAAAGACATAGCCATGTATACCCCCAGGGGTAGGGTAGAGTTATTTTGCCTGACCTTCCTTCTGCTGTTGACACCTGCCTCTCATCAGGATGTAGAAAACATTCACAGAGAATAGGCACTCAGGAATAGAATGGCTAGTCTGATTCATGTCTTGGTTATGCTGTTTCTCAGAGTGCTTCAGTGTTTTGTGACTTGGCTGTAGAAAGAGAAAAATCCATCAGCTCGGGGGAAAAGAAATCTTCATAGACTCATGAGCAACAGAAATATGTGCAGGTGAAGAGGAGGCACTCACTTCAGTGTGTCTACTACATCACTGAATGACTGTTATGATCTGCGTCCATGTGTAGAGAACTGTAAACATGAGGCTCACAGTGATGGCCAGTCCCAAACAGTATATTTCTCTGCATGTGTTTCAGGCATCAGTTCTGTGAGGTGTGAGGATGCTATGCCTCAGGGCACACAGCAAAAATGAATCTAATTAGTGGAGAGGCAGGTGTAAATTTGACAGTGCCTGAGTTGTTTCAAAGATAAAAGCATTATTCCGTATTATGTTTATGTTTGTTTTCAAACTCGGTGTGCTGAAGAAAAAGGACCCATAAAAAATAAACTATCAGAGGCATTGAGCTATTTTCAGCCTTATAGAGTTTATTTCTAGGCAAAAGTAAGAACTTATATATGGCACCAAAGAAGCAAGCAACCCCACTGTGCTCTTGTAGGTCACATCAAAGACTGGCCAAGATCTGAGGAATGTACTTCTTAAAAGGCACACTGACATAGAAGGGCGAATCCTTAGAAAGGGTAACAGGTAGAAGTAGGGGCTGGGGTCTTTATTAAGTGGCATGTGGCTATGGGACTGGGAAGCTTAGGCTCTGTTATCCACACAAATGATGGTGTGATAGTTTAAAGCAGATTGCTGAAGCAGTTATGTGGAAGAGATGACATATACATATAAATGAACATATGCCTATAGTCACATATACTAATAAGATGGAAAAGAAGGGGTTCCACTTCCTGCAGCTGTGATAGAACCCATACCCTCACTGACATCCTCCGGTGACAACTGAGTGCTATTTCCTGATTGCTGACTGCTGAAAGGATGGAGCAAAGGACCATTCCTTGGTAATGGCTAGAATGTGAGCAGGACTTCAAAGAGAGAAGCTCTGAAGAGTGAGTAACTACCCAGGATGCTAGACCCGAGGCCACTTGGAACTGCTTGCCCTGTGGCTCCTGTATCTGATTATGCCTCTGAGTACCTCCAGAGCTGCCTGCTGATGAACTCTAAAGCCTAGGAGCTATTCATGGTCTGGGGCTGAACTTGTTCCTGCCGCTCTAGATGGGCTGCCTGGACTCACTCCTGCCTCAGAGGGAGGCCTGAACTGGATCCGATTCGTTGGAAGCCTCTGCATCCTCATCTCATGGGGCCTGGTCTTACTAAGGCAGCCTGGGTTACTGTTTTAACACTTCTTGACTGGTGTCTTTCATCCTGCCAAGGATTCAGAGCTGAAACACTCTCATGTTCTCTTGGTTGGCTTACTGTAAGACTTTTGTTCTCTTGGCTGGCAAACCCACTGGCTCCTGGAGTCAGCTGTCTCCATCTTTGCCCTCCTGGTTGGCTAGTGCAGCCACCAAGACACCACCTTTTGTTCCAGTTGTTTCAATACTCCGATGTAAGCAAATCCTCATTGTTCATCCTTCACTGTCGGACCTTTCCATTCTTCAAGGGGACAAGACAAGAACCCCCCCCCCCCATAGACTGTTTCACTGTGGGAAATATATATGGTATGTGAAACAATAACCATTTTTCAGTATTTCTTCTTAATTTTTCCACTGACTACTCCTGCAAGAGAGGCTGGAAAAGGAAGTTTAGGTAAAGAGGACTTGATTGCCATGACGGTTTAGGCCAATCACAATCATTCACTAGGTATATCAGTTACTTTCTCATTGCTGGGAAAAATACCCGACAAGAAGCAGTTTATGGAAGGAAAAGGGGTTAATTCAGTTTACAGTCCCAGACTACAGAGACCATCATGGCAGGGAAAGAATGGCAGAGGAGACAGGGAGCAAGCATCACGCAGTCACATTTGCAGACAGAAAGCAGAGAGAGAGAGAGAGAGACAGAGAGAGACAGAGAGAGACAGAGAGAGAACAGAGCCAGGCTGTAACACCTCAAGCTCACCCCCACTAACACAATTTGCTTTTCAGTCTTCCTTCACGAGAAGGTAATTAAAGAACTAACTATAATTACACATGCTTCCAGAAAGGCTCCCCCTCTTAATGGTTCTACAACCTTCCAGAACAGCACCACTAGTTGCGGATTAAGTATTCAGACTAATGGGCCTATGAGACATTTTATATTCAAGCCACCGCACTAAGATTGACATTCAATTATTAAACAAAGAGAAGGCTGTTCTCTGCAGTGCTCGAAGGACGGACACAACTCATTGTTTATACCTGAATTCTTGCTTGTGTCCTAATGCCTTGTGAGATCCTCAAAGCAAAAACAGCTTTTTAAATTGCAATCACCTTAGCCCAATGTCAAATTATGTGGACAGCCAGAAATAGTTGATGGTTAAGTGACTGAATGAATGAATTAAAACATATCAATGTCAGAATCTTGTCCAGTGTTCTGAAAGTCTCCTAAGAACACTTTTTACACACTGCTTGACTATGAGGTTTTCCTGAACACTCTCCTATCAGGTGTCATTTTCCTACACTGTTCTCTACTTGAAATGTGTTTTCTCCTCAGGGTGACACATACACCAACCTGTCTAGAGAGGTGCTATTTACTCCTTCCACTCCCTGCACAGGCCAACCTGCACTGGCCAGTCCACCCTGAACCTAAGACTTTCCTGTTAGACCAATTTATTTCTATATCTCTAGTTGTTTTGCTATTTTACCGAGCATTTTCTGATGGACTCCAAGCAGTTGGAGGGGAGAAATGGCCTTCTGCACAGGGCTTTCACAAAGCAGCTTCTCAGTGATATTGCCAAATCATATAATCAGCTTGCAGTGTAGTTCCCATTTGGCAAGTACAAGACACACGTGAACCCTTCAAGAAAGTTGCTGTTCCCTCAGGAGGTGTAAGAGCAGCACAAGTTCATTGCTTTTTATCAAATCCTTACTTTTGTGACAACTGAACTATATTATTTCCCAAGTTTGAGACTTAGGTTTTCATCATCCATTTTTCCCCTAGAGACAATGTTAAATTTCATGTTGCTAAAGATGCTACCTTTAGCTTGAGTAAAATTTATGAAAGGCTTAACTTTCTTTATTTTGACCTTTTCATGCTTATTTATAGAGTTTTCATTCTCTCATATTACCCAGTCAGCAAAGAGGAAGGCCTCAGGGCCAGTTGTTACAGCAATTATCAATTATATTTAGTTTCATTTAATTGTTTGCAAAATTAGCTTTTTAAAGTACCATTTAATTTGCTTTCCAATCTTACTTCTCAAGAAGGTAATTAATGAGCTAACTATAATTACACATGAATGATAAAGCACAGGGAACTTTTAAATTAAATCAGTATTGAACTTTGATTATACTCTGCTATCTAGTACTCAGGTACTATAGGGCCTAGAAGAAATTAAGAGACTGAAGCACTCCTTCTGATACCTTCGCCTTTTCATTTTGTCAGTTTTCCAGTTATGTATCTATCTAGTGAATTAATAATAATAATAACCTAAGTTAATTTCTCAATACTACCACTAATAATGGTGCTAATAATTTTTGTTTTGATAGTTTGTGGGTTATAATATAAAATTCATTTTAAAATTTACCAGCAAATATCAAAAATGTGTGCCAATATTAATTAGTCTTATCTCTATGAGGTAAATTCCCTATGGCCCTGAAACTTTACTAGGTGAGGAGATTGTTTCCTGAAACCTGAAGACACATTCAGATTCAGATACAATTATTTTAAGAAGAATAAAATTAATTTCTTTGGAGAATCATACTAAGCAACTCATTCAAAAGAATCTGTGGTCCTCCTGAAAGATTACAAAAATATAAATATTTTAATTTAAAATCAAATTAAAAATATAATTTATTGTCATTGTTTCTTGTCTTCCTTGTAAAAAAATATTTGAGAATTGATAAACCCAGAAAAGCACAAAACCAAAAGTATTCAAATGAACATTCTTTAATTCTCTCAGCAAAATTAGCACACATATGTAATGTTTTATATTTCAAATGTTAATAATATACATACACATAAATATCACATTATTCCAATTTACTCATTTTATGGTGTTTTTTGTTCCCATGGCTTTTACTGACAACAGAATTTAAGCATCACGTGTGTATAACTCTAAAATAGTGAATAGAAGATTCTCCCTAAAGTTCACTCAAAAGATACAGTTGGCTTTACTGTCCACATAACCAAAACCAGCTCATGCCAGAGAAGCCTCCTGATTTTGATTTTCAGATATATCTTGGAACATGTTTTAATAGAAATGGGTATTACCAAAGGGTTAGCAAAGATAGTAATTTATTTCCATTGTTTTAGACAGGTATACATGCAGTTTGAGTTTGGTACAGGTCGTCCCAGGTTGCCAATAGAACACTGGTTACATTGTTAGGAAAGGGTTGTGTTTACTGCATTTATTAATTATAATTCTCTAAAGAAACAGAACTTACAGAACGAGTTTGTATTATAAAAGGAATCTATTGGGTTAGTTTATAGGATATGAGCTGAGAAGTCCAACAATAGCTGTTTTCAGGCTTGAACATTGATAAATCTGCTAGCTTCTCAGTCCACAGGGCAGGATACTTCAAGAGTCTAGGATTCCTGGAGAGCTGCTGGTCTTTAGTCCACTTTGAATGCTGATGAAACTAGTTCCAATGTCCATGATGGACACCTGAAATGGGGTAGTTATATGCTCTAGTGAATAGTGAGGACATCCAGGTAAAAAAAAAAAAAAAAAAAAAAAAACACAGCCAGAAAGTAGCATCAGCAGCCAGGTGAAAAGGGGCTGTGCAATGAAGGGGCTTCTTAGCCCACTACCAGAAGGGCTACCCACACTAGAGGAGGACTTCCTCCTCAGTCCTTCCAGGAAACAACCTCACAGACTAGCCAAGAGGCCTGTCTGATGATTCCTGATTTCATCAGGTTGACTAAGAACTTAACCATCACACTGCCAAAGCCAGGAGTTGTTCTGGGCTTCTAGTCTCTTCCCCAGGCTGCCTCCTCAAGTCCGCTGCTTCTAACTAGCTCAGTGCTGGGATTGCCATCATGTAACATCACACCAGACTCTTTCCTGAGTTCTGGGGTTCAAACTGGAGTTTTCCTTGCAAGGCAAGCACTTTCCTGACTGAGCTGTCTCTTCTAATTCCCAAGCACAGCTTCTTTTAAGGATCTAGCTGAGTGAGCCCCTCAGGAATCTTAGGGTCATCTTGAAAATTGGCCTTCTCATTGAGCTAAAGAATATGGCAAGTGTCCTTCTATGGTTTAAAGCCTGGAGGAGACTTTTTGAGTGAATCCCTTACCTCTGGCTGATTGTGGGAATATGTCAGCACCTTTTGTGAACTTATGTCGCCTGTCTTACTGATTATATCAATTTCATTAGAATGGGTCTTTGAGGGTTTAGGGAAATTCCTTAAACCCAAACCCTAAGTTCTCTGTTTTTAACAAAAAATAGAATTAACTGGCAGAGCATAGTTTATAAAATTTCTTCATGGGAGTCAGGGAAGTGAGGGACAATCCTCAAACCAAGGAAAGGGCAATGGATGCACCCAAGTTGTGGGAGAGTCCATGTGGATGTTTAGCATGGGCCTGGGAAAAAATGGAAAACAGGATTTTCTAAAAACCCTTGCACTTTAAATAACTAAAAGGCCATAAAGGATAACAGGAAAATAATATTTGCTACTCTGGCAGCCAGGATACAAGAGTGAGAAGAACATGGTCTTACTGGCATTGGGATCCTCATGTCTCAGGCTTTGAGAGATGAATAACCACCCTGGGAAAGGAATATAGGGTGCCCTTCAGTAAGTCCCTATTTCTATGAAGCCAGGGAAGAGGTTGGCACACCTGAGAACAGCAAGAGAACTAATTAGCCTGGTGTTGCAGTCAGCATTCTAGTTGCTGTGCAGAAAGAACCCAAGCAAAAGCAGCTGTGGAGGAATGGGTTTATTTGGCTTATGGACTTGAGGAGAAGCTCCATCCTGGCAGGGAAGATAATGGCATGAGCAGATGGGTGGACATCACCTCCACCATAGCACTGCAAACAGCGGCATGAAGGTGTGCCAAACACTGGCAAGGGGAAGCTGGTTTATAACCCCTATAAGCCTACCCCCAACAACACAGCTCTAGTGAGGTTCTAATACGCAAACTACCATCAGCTGAGGATCGATCATTCAGAACACATTCATTTGTTTGTTGGGGACACCTGGGCTCAGAGAAGGGATCAACCCACACACCTGGGTAAAGTGTGAGAGAGAAAGAGAGCTTATTGAATGAGATCAGAGCAGATGCTGAATTCCAGTTTGCTATAGCAAGAGAGCTGATTGGATCAAACTGTGGAGCAGACACCGAATTCCAGTCCCACTGTAGAGAAAGCTGATTGGTTGAGACTGGAGCAGATACTGAATTTCATGTTTGCTGCCACAGGCCAGAAGTGACATCCTAAGATTTCTCTTGGGAATCTTTTTCTAACTGCACACCTAATAATAAAGCTATCTAGTTAGTTCCATCGCATTCTTCCCTCTCTTGAGAAGACACTCTACCTGCTATTAGAGGAAAGGGGACGATGACCTGTCAGTCTTTAACTACTTCCAATGGAAGGAGATCCTAGAGTCTGGCAGTTAGATTCTCTCAGGAGTGGGGAGTCTATCTAAAAGCCCAAGAGAGAAATCTGTGAGTCAGTCAGATGCCCCATCTCCATCTTTATGCAGATTTGTTTTTGACCTGATATAAAAAAAGATTGTAAATGTTAGTGATAAAAGTATT